>LZPO01017412.1:30491-47899 GCA_001675575.1 Neotoma lepida
AAGAAGGAAGAAGAAGAAGGAAGAAGAAGAAGAAGAAGAAGAAGAAGAAGAAGAAGAAGAAGAAGAAGAAGAAGAAGAAGAAGAAGAAGAAGAAAGAAAGAGCTAGCATAACTTTTATTAGAANTGTTCTAACAGGTTAGATTAATTAAAGAAAGGTTTGAATTATAAAATATATTTAAATATATTTTGTAATCTACAAGTTATTTTTTAAATACACACCAATTATTCAAGTGTTTTCAGACAGGGTCTCGTGTAGCTGATGATGATCTTGAACTCCTGATCTTCCTGCTTCCATCTCCCTGGTGCTGGGGATTGCAGGCCTGCATCACCACGCCTGTTTGTTAAACTGCCTTTACTCATGTTTAAAAGAGGTTTTTTGGCAGGCCACACATCCATACCTGAATCTCCTCTGTATGTTTAAATATTATTATGTTATGCCAAACCTTAAAGGCTAGTGAAGACAATGATGAACAAACTCACTTCCAGGAGTAAATTATGCATTTTAGAATTAGTAGGCACAACAGTAAGATAGTATTACACACTTACTGTCTTAGACCAGCAGTTCTCAACCTGTGCGTCAAGACCCCTCTGTGGGTCGAAGGACCCTTTTGCGGGGGTCACCTAAGACCATCAGAAAATACAGATATTTACATTAAGATTCATAACAGTAGCAAAATTACAGTTCTGAAGTAGCAATAAAATACTTTTATGGTTGGGGGAGGTCACCACAAAATGAGGAACTGTTTTAAAGGGTCACAGCGTTAGGAAGGTTGAGAACCATTGTCTTAGTCTGTTTTCTGATTCCATAACAAAATGTCTGGAAGTGAGTAATTAAAGTTAATTTGGCTCATGGTTGTACAGACCGGGAAGTCCACAATCAGGTACCCACATGTGGTGAAAGCAGAAAGCTGCATCAGCACATGGTGGGAAAGGGCAGGTAGGGATGCCCAGGGAAATTGGGAAGGGCAGCCTGACTCTGTAACCACTCAGGAGAATGAATCNGATTCCATAAGAAAGGTATTCATCACTTCTAATACTCTTAAAGGTTCTATCATCTTTCTTACATTCATGACCACATTTCAACACGCATTTTGGAGGCAACAAACTATACTCAAAGCATAGCAGTTGTCAATAGACTCTTACAGTGGGATGTCTTCAAGGTTACTTACTTTTCACAGTTTAAAGAGTAAGAGATGTCTTAAGTGAGAAAATTATGTTTTCTTCCAATTCCCTTCTAATGCATGGAAAAGTAGTACTTATCCTTCTAATTTTTCTACTATTCACACAAGATCATTTATCACCAAATCTAATGCTCACTTTGCCTCTCCATTCTCTAGAGACGTTCTTGATCCTCTAAACTGGAGTTGACCCTGTAGCCCAGAGGCTGGCCTGGAATTGTCAAAATGCTGGCTGGCCTCAGCCTTCAGGTGCTGGGATTACAAGAGTGTGATAGCCTTGGCTCTTCATCATTCTTTTAAACTACTGTTTTCATGTAGGTATTTTCTCTCCTTATCAACAGCCTAAAACTTGTATTCAAAAACCATACATCAAAAGGCCTACAGCAATGATTCAAAAATCTTTCTTTAAAAGATTTATTTTTAATAGTGTGTGTGTGTGTGTGTGTGTATGTGCCATATGTGTGCAGGTGCCCAAAATCCAGAAAAGGGTATTGGATCACCTAGAGCTGAAGTTATTGGCAGTTGGAAGCTCCTGACTTGGGTGCTAGAAACTATACTCGGTTCCTCTGGAAGAACACAGAACACTTTTAACTGCTGGGCCCCAGGTTCAAAATCTTTTAACAGGAATCAGAAACATCCTGAAGATTCTGACTCTGTGGGTCTTCAGTAGAGCCAGGCCCTGCATTTCATTCTGGTGCCGGGGATCAAACCCCAGGCCGTGCCCATGTTACTTTAAGCAAGTGCTTTCCCAAGTCACTACACTTAGCCCATCCCCTCCTTCTTTTCTTAGTTTCTTCCTTTAAATTTTGTTTCTCCGTCTACTCTAGTGGAAGGGAGCACAAATGTGGAAGGTCCAAGGACAACTTGCAAGAGTTGGTTCTCTCCTCCCCGCCTGAGAGCATTGGTTTCACAGGACCTTTCAGGTATNCTGAAGGAGCCATCTAGGTTGGTTCGCCTCGCACATGTCTATCAAGAAACCTGGAGGACCCTGATATAAATGATAACCTTAGAAAGGGCCTTTGGAAGGCATGGAGCATTCTGGCAATTGAGAAAATGAGAGTTCCAAACAGAGGGAGACTCAAAAAGAAATGCTAGTGTATGGATTCTACCTCTTTTGATTGTCTGACCAATGTGACCTAGCCCCAGCTAGAGATGGAAGAGCCAAGCTGACCAGATGAGGGAACAGTACTTGACTGGCCATGAAGATATCCATATGGCTAACCAGGCCCGTAGTGCACATTGTGGTGGTAAGCAGGACCTCTGGAGGTTTATGAGGGAGAGACGAGCCCCACTCAGGCTTCAGATGTGATGAAGATTCTTCCTGAAGGCAGGGAGCAGGTGGCAGTGGCCCCTCCTCTACTAGGTGACCACTAGGGGGACCCTGTCCCGGTCTACTGTTGGATGGTTGTCAAGTCTGTAGGAATGCTGGTGTGGCTGAACCCCAGCTCCTGGTGTTGTGAGGGGCTTTGGGCATTGGACTAGGATAATCTAGGCAGCTCCCTCAGACTCTTCCCTGAATGCAGGTTCAATCTACTCTTGACGAGTCCAGAGGTAGTCCACTTCAGTGCCTGCTGACAGCTCTATGAACTTGTTTCCAGATGTNGAACAAGCATCCAGGCCTTGCATTGTAGCTCCAATGCAGCCTACTCCAACCATGGATAGCCAATAAATGGCAAAGGAGTAATCAGTAGCACAGAGGTCCAAAAGGTCTGGGTGTGCTTTTAGACCAAGGTCTTTCAGTCACTGGATAGAGTCAGTGGAGAAACAGGGCCAGGAATTCAGATGCAATCACAGAAGCTAGGTTCTCCTTGAGCTTCCTTCCCCAAGACCTGCACCTCCCATCCCTACAACTGACAGGGAGACAATGCTTGACCTGGGTAGATCTGTGGTCTTGAGCAGCTTGGAGGACAGCAACAGGCAAACTGTACCAGTGAGCTGTGACTGACTTTATGGCAGGGATGCAGGGCAGGTAGCAATCCAGGTAGTTCATGGCTGGGGGAAGACTTCCTCCTCACCGCACTGCTCCTCATGGACCTCCAGTATCAGGGTGCCAGCATCTTCCACATGTGCATCTCTGGCTGTTCACACTGGAGTATGAAGTGCAAGGCATGTAGTGCTCCTCCAGGCACAGCAAGCTACAGGACATGCTGGGTCCTTGAACAGATGGTCATCCATACACAGCTAAGGGTCTGCCCAGCCTGGACTGCCATAAAGGGTACCCTAGCAACACAGCAGCTCCATACTGAGGCAGTTTACAGGCAGAACAAGAATATGGGCTTGTGAACCCTTAACACAGAAATCACAACTCTTAAGTTGGGTGTGGTAACACAGATTTGTAATGCTAGCACTTAGGAGTCAGAGGCAAAAGTATCAAGAGTTCAAGGTAGCCAGGGATAGGGGTACACACCTTTAAATACTGCACTTTGGAGGCAGAGGCAGGCAGACTGATCTCTGTGACTTCTAGGGCAACCTAGTCAACATACCAAGTTCTAGACAAGCCAGGGCTACACAGTAACACCCTGATACCTACAAAAAAAAAAAAAAAAAAAAAAAAAAAAAAAAGTCAAAGTCAAAGTCATCTCTGGCTACATGCAAAGTTTGGACAATATGATATCCTGCATTGGAGCTCAGGAGTTAGAGGAGTCAGGAGGTGGACAGAACTCTAACTCTTAGATGCTCTCATGCCTCAGATGATCCAATCCCTTTCCCTAGTATTGTCACACTACTACCTGATCTTTTTTATATATTTTCCCCTAAGTACAGTGAATTCTTTCAGTTCCTAGCAAAGGCTGAGTCCCTTGCTTTTTCTGAGTCATTAAACAAGATGCCCTGACAGAAATATTCCTTTTCCCTTCAGTTCATGTCAACTTCTTTAAATCCCCTCACCCCCTAGGTCATCAAATCCTTATAGCATCCTATACACTTTCCTATTAGGAATTCCCACAATGGAGATTACAAAGTGAGTTTCAGTTGTAGAATTAGTAGTTTACCAGCTTCACACATACAAGTTCAAGGGGGCCAGAGCACACATCCACCTAGCTCCTGCTCAACTGTCGGCTCCTGGTAAGGTGATTTGCACTCAAACTGATTTGTGGTCTTATAACAGTGACTTATTTTAGAACCACAAAAGGAAACTTATTATTGAAAAAGTAATAGAAAGCTAGGCATGGTGGGTGTGTGCTTATAATCTCAGCAATCAAGAAGCTGAGAGAGGAGGACTGCGGTAGTTCAGTGCCTGCTTGTGCCAGAGTACTCCATCCTGAGTTACAGAAACAAATCTGTAAAACAAAAATAGAAAAACACTAGAGATAGTTTTCTTATCTTTTAATTCTTAGAACTGAGAATCCACCATTAAANTCAACCATCTGGAAGCTTTAAAGGGAAAATAAACACCTCCACAAGATAGAAGGACATTACAAATTCCTCNGCAATCCTATCTACTTATTATTATTACCTGAACTTAGTAGACTGATAAACAAAGCTATGCAGTTAGGGATAATGTACCCTATAAATCTAAAGGGAGTTGTTGTCTACTTTTTGTCAGTTTTTGAAATGGGGTTTCAGCCAGCTGAAGATAACCTCCAGCGTGCTATGACTCTGAACTTCTCATCCTTCCCCCTACCTCCAGAGTGCAGGCAGGCCTATGCACCAGGCCTGCTTTATACAGTGCTGAGGACTGAATGCTAAGCAAGCACTCCTCCAACTTAGCTCCGTCCACAACCTCCATTATCTAAAGTTCTTAAGAGAAAACGAAATTCAGATGTAAGACACTCAGATGGGGTAGCTGCTCGGATTTGTACTAAGCCACAGACAATCAAAAATTATGTAACACTAGTTATATTTAACCAATAATTATCATGCAAACTTCTGCAAACTGTTCTACAAAACCTGACAATCTTTAAAATGGAAAAAATTGATTCACCAGCTTATTTCTCTAAAGCATGGTGCCAGATCAGCATCAACCTAAATAGGAAACAGAACTAACAGAAATAATCTCAGGGTGTATTTTAACTAATGCGGCAGAATTTACATCCATATAGAGGTTACCTCAAGCAAGGCATGGGAATATGGGCCTATAATCTGTAATCTTAGCCCCTCGGAAGTGGAGACAGCAGAACCAGGAGGTCAAGGTTTGAGAACAGCCTGGAGTACATGGGACCCTGCTCACAAAATAAGACAAGACAAAAACAAAAGTCACCTCCATTCAAAGGAGTTACATTTAGTTGTTGTTCTGTTTTCTGAGACAGTTTTATGTAACCAGGCTGGCCTCAAACTTCTGATAGTCCTCTCTCTGCCTCCAGAATGCTCTATTATAGACAGGACCTACCATGCCCAGCCAGACTATTCCTCTTCAGAGACTATTCAAGCTGCCAGTGCACAAAGCGATTTTGAAATGACTCTTTTCTCATCACCTTGTAAGAGACACCAGAATATGTATTCTTCTTCTAGTCACTGCTTAAGTTTAACTAAAACTGATAATTCTCATTTTGTTTCCTAAGTGAGGATGGTTTGGTTCAGAATGAGTTCTTATTTTTTCCAAACATCAAACTTATTCTCAAAAGATCTAATCTGCCACACAGAATATATGTTAAAATAGTGAGGTCAAAAGCACTATGAGAAAGTCAAAAGAGCTGAACATGGTGGCATATGTCTGCAATCCCATTCATGGGAGGCAGTGGTCAGGCTTGGCTACTGGCAAGTTCAAGGCCAGCCTGAGCTCCATGAGGTCCTATGTCACTAATCACCTCCTATATACAAGCTCTAGTTTATCTATTTAAAAGCTGGTCACATTTGTACTTTGGGCACAAGTCATAGACAGGTCTGACAGCTGACTTCTAGTTTTCCTGAGTGACACACTGTAACACAAAACAACCTCATTACAAACTACAGATTATGAAATGGAACAAACTGTAGGAATAAAATTTGATGGTCTAATGTACGAACACGGCTCAGGGAAGCAGCATGGCACACTAAAAAGAAGATGGTCACAGAACAAAACAGGTCAAGGTTCAACTTCTCACTTGGCCCCTTAGCAGCTCATGACCAAATGTTTCACTTAAACTTGGAGTCTATAAAAATTAAAGTAATTCCGTTTGTAAAATGGCAATAACATTGATTCCAGGATTGTTTTAAGGATTATGTAGTTTAGCACATTTCCTGATACGGGTTCTAACCTCTAACATCTTCCTCAAAAGACCCCTCAAGGCCATCTGTCCCCAGTGCTCCTCCTTACTAAGCGGCTGTCAAGGGCACACATCTACTTAGAAAGATAACACACTTCTGGCAGGATTCTTCTGTTCCTAGTGTGTCTGTTTTCTGAGTCAGTACTGAAATGCTAGGTTCCTCTGGCCTATCACAGAGGTCTCAAAGAGTAACTCAAGTCTTCTTAGGGACTGTGCTCACAATTATGTTGCTATAAACCACAATCTAGTAATTTATTTCTATATAGTAAATGTTTAAATGTTTTAAAAGATAAATATTTTAAATTATAGTTAAAATTCACCTGGTTCTGCTTTTTTTTTTCCTGTTTTCTTGAAAGCTTTTTTTCTAAGAGAAATATTAATCTTGTTTTGATTTGAGGAACTAGAAAAGATAAATGTGCTTCTCATTCATTAAGTATGGCAAACAGTTATAATAAAGCTTAATGAGTTACCCAGTTTCCCACAAGTAAAAATTCATACCTATACTTAAGTTGAAAATCTTTTAATAATCAAATCTTAAAATGCAAGATCTAATCTTAATTCAAAACAGTCTTACATAATTTTATCACTGATATTTTACTCCAAAAACAATTTCTTCAGATTTCATGAAGATTTAGAATGGCTTTCTGACTTGGCCATAAAAGAAAAATGTATACTTGAATAACTAACCCTGGCCTAGATGTTCCTTGGTTCTAATTCTAGGTGTAAATTACTACAACCAAAGTGTTCATTATCTTTAATTTATAATGCAAGTAAACAAGATACTTAATTACACTTCTATATGCCAACTCAAAAAAAGATCTATGAAAACCAACACAACTTTTACTACTCAAATTAAGAATAACTACCAAAAATCAGCAGTGGAGGAGATGATGGTTATACTCAAAGTCTATTCCTAAAAGAAATTCTGATCAACCTCAAGGGTAGAAAACTTTTAGTGAATTATTTTATTACTATGATGCGTGTGATGGCGGGGAGGGAGGAAGGGGGCACACATGTCNAAGCATATTTGTCAGAGGACAACTTTCAGGAGTCATTTATCTCCTTTCACTGTTTGTGTTCTAGAGATCAAACCCAAGAGGTCAGACTTGCACAGTGGCCACTTTTAGCCACTGGGCCATTTGATCTGCCCTAAGTGAATTATTTTGGCAAAAATGTATCTTCTGTATTTAATTAAAATCACAAAATTATAATTTCAGTTGAGAAGTCTGAAGAAACTACTATCGTGAGTTACTAAGTCCTCCAAAACACGCAATAAGCAATACTAGTTAAACATACTGAAGCATCAAGCAACCAAGCTCTCAAATCTCTAGGTTCTAAGCACTGTTCCCTCAGAAGTGACAACTCTAATTCTGTGGGTTGTACTTGGGTTTTGCTGTTTCTGGGGATAAAACCCAGCACTTCACACCTTTGGTAACCACTCTACTCTCTGTGCCTATGGTTTTTATTTTTGCTTTCTGTAATTCCTACATCTTTTTTCAAAAAAGAAAATAAAAGTTAGGCAGGAATGCCGACACCAAGTAAAACTGTCTAGCATTTAAAAGGTCTTCAGCCCAACTAGCTGGCTACCTCCCTTTTAACCTAAAACAAAGCAAGCCAAAGGACAGACTCTATTGCCCTGATCTCAAATGCTCCATCTAGAACTCCTACTCAAAGGAAAAGCCTAACACAGGTAATAGTTCAAACACGGTAGGAAGGAAGGATGCCCAGACCTTGCAAACTCTAGGTCAACCAACAATCACCAGGCATCTAAGTGAAAACTAAGCACGAAAAAGAATGATTATAAAAACAAAAACTGACCACAGGGGATAATGCTAGCACATCAGAAGTAGGAAAGAAAATCTGCTGATTAACCTCAGGAAAATGCTAGGAGTGGAGGCGAAAGGAAGCCCCTAAACACAGACAAGAATCACAAGTATGAAAGGAAAAAGAAGATAATAAGCAGGATCATTCTAAGAAAGCCCAACAAGTAAGCAGGAAAACAATGGCACCAAGGACATAAGGAGACAGGCATTTCATGAAGCTGGGAAAGGCCTATGATTCAGACTATAATGGCAACTGTATAGAGTTGTTCATATTCCACCTTTTTGAGGATGGAGAGGTTTCAAAACACAAATCTATATAGCCAGGCTCTCTGATTCACAGGTGAGAGGCAGGGAAGGGAGTTGGATATAGGATGTGTCACCACCAAAACAAACCCCCTTTGATGAAACTCATTTCCCCAGGTAAAAGATCCTGCATCTGAGAGTCTTTTAGCTAGAGACTCACCGACAATGTCTCAGTAGGGTATCTGTTGGTATCTGTGAAAGGGAAAGGCTATGTGAATTATGGCCATGGCCAGAGCAACAGCTAGATTCTAACATTATAGTCTTACCAAAAGTTCACGGCCCCATCCTCAGCTGTAAAGTAAATTCAAGGAAAGTGTGGGCTACATGGGTCCCTATCTTAGAGAGAACAAAAGTGAGCTGAGGACATGGCTCAAAAGCAAAGAATACTTGCTGAGCAAGCATGAGGACCTAAATTTGCATCCCCAGAACCTAAAAAGCCAGGTAGTGTGGCCTGGGCTGAAGGGACCTAAAACCAGAAGACTGAGACAGGAATATCACTGGGGCTTGCTAGACAGCCAGCTTAAGCAGAGAAACAGCACGATCGAAGCTCAGTGAGACCCTGGCTCAAGGGCAAAAGGTGAGGACTCCCAACATCGTCCTCAGCACACACACACACACCCCTTGAGAATGTATACCTCAACAAGAATATAGAGGGGAAAGGAAGCTATGTTATTCAGTTAAAGAGTTTTAGAATGAGGGCTGGGCATGCTAGCTCACTCCTATAATTTTAGCACTTGAGAGGCTGAAGGGAGAAGGACTGCTATAAGTTTGGGGTCAGCTGGAGTTCTAGGTTAGCCTGGGCTACAGTGTGAGACCCTGTCTCAAAACAAACAAAAAAGTCTAACAAAAGGAAGTTATAGGGAGAGACCTAAAAGGCAAACTGTCTAGAGACAGACAACTCAATTGAAAACACAGTACAACAGGTAATGGGAGGGAGTAAGGACAGGAGAGCTGTGGGGAAGACTATGACAGAGGCATACACTGTGAGCAAAAAGGGCAATTAGAAAAAAGGAAAACATCAAGTGCTATCCGAATTTTCTAAAAATGAGTAGTCAGAACTGACAAAGTCTAGGAACCTTGATATTGTCAACTGTTTTTTTCTAGTAACTCAAGGGCTACATAATAAAGTCTACAGAAAAGGAATCATAATTTGTGCATACTACCTGACCCAGCCTTAAATGATATTTACATAGTCATAGTATCAACATTACTTGCTTTTATGATTTATAAACAACCTCAGTGGAAAATGTGTTTATATAGGAAATAGAAAGTGGTCATAATTTTAGGAGTAGAAATAAAGAAAGGGAAAAATGCAAAAGCTTTGTAATGTCTTCATCTGAGCTGATAGTTAACTGGTAGAGCTCTTGCCTACACTCTCAAGGTCCTACATTTGATTTTCAGCATCATGGGGGTATTAGGGAAGGTCTTAAATATGAAGCTGACAGAATTAAGTATGGGTCAAGATTGAACAGAAGTTTAGACATGGGAGTACATAGCTATATCCCGCATTTGAGACACAGAAGGACCATATCAGCCTAGTCTATACAGTGAGCTCCAGACCAGCCATAGCCACAAAGCGAGAACTTGTCTCAAAAGGAAAAACTATATAAATAAATAAAAAGCCAACAGAAACTAAGATCTTTACAAAAACAATATAGCTTTCCTTCACTCCATATACATAAACTACCTCCCACTGAACCCTCATCTATTCCCTAGCAGAAGGAAAAGCTCTTTAAAAAAGAGGGTGATTCTTTATAGTTTAAAATGTCTTTTTCCTTCAGGTTCACTCTGTCTTTAAGGCACTGATTCTCTACTGAAAGTGACCTTACCTCCCCCAGGGGACATTTAGCAATGACTTGAAACATTTTCCAGTTGTTACAGTTAAGAGAAGTACTCCTGGAGTCTAGTGGGTGCAGGGATGGGGTTACCCATTCTCTAACGCACAGGAACTCATAACCAAAAACTTACCCAGCTAAAATACTGTATGCCAAGTTGAGAAATTATGCTTTAAGAAACTCTTCTAGTTTTTAGTTTTCTCTTCTTACTTCTTATGGTAATGTCTGCATTACCACAGAATAGTATGGTAATAGCTTTCATAGGCATAGAGACGGTCAGGATTCATCTAAATACAGGCTGAAGGACTGCCCTCTGGATCTTCATAGGCCTCTCAGGTCTGGCCACTGGCCCTCATAGAGTCNATGGCATATGCTATATGTATGATGTAACAGCATTATTTCATCACCACCCACCTCAGCTACAGTTCTTACAGATATTCTTAGGACCTCAAACATGTCATCTATTTGATGGCTTACAGCTGTTACAGCATTAGCTACCTAACCCCAAATTTTCAGTAGCTTCCCACAATCAAAATTACAGTCTATTGTTGTGTGTTCCTGCTTAGTGCACAGCTTTCTTCCATCTGGAACCAGTTTGTTTACTTAGCAGGTGTGTGCTGGGGGGGGGCGCAGTTATAGGTATGTGTGCAATAACACATGGACAACTTGTGTGTGGAGGCCAAAGGACAACCTTGAGTGTTATCCTTCATGCACTGTTCACCTAGTTTTTCTGAGACAGTCTGAGCCTTGAAGATTACTGATTAGGCTAGGCTAGCTGGCCAGTGAGCCCCAGGCATTCACCTGTAATTGAACTCAGGTTCTCATGCTTGCAAGGTCCTCATGCTTCTACAAGCATGAGCTGGCTCCCTAAGCAGGCAGCCCTTGTGAGCACTTTTCCTGCTAATTTAGGGACTCTAGATCCTTTGAGCCTATGTCTACTACCCAGCAGACCGCCAGTCTCCAGACTGGGCTTTTCAACTGGAAGAGAAAGTCAAGAAAGAGCACCCACTTCTCTGTCATTTCAATCCAGCAGTGACAGCACACCATTTCTACATTCACTAGACAACAGGGAGGAAGACTATGGTAAGCAAGAAACGACATCTGCCCTTCCTACCTCTCTCCAGCATGGTCTCCTTCCTCCTACAGCAGCCTCAAGACAAGCTTGCTAGCTCTTACTGCTAATTTCTGTTTCCTTCACTTTCTAGTAAGAAATTCCTACATCTCTTTCCTACTAAGTAAGAACAATGAGAAACTAACTCCCAGGGTGCTGTCCCTGGTCTTTACATGGTTTCCGTTTCAGCCTATCAATTCAGCCTAAATATGCATTTTCTTCCCCTATGGCCAGGCCTGGTCAGTGTAGAGACAGTAAGTAGTTCCGAACCCAGTATGGCACCAGGCCAATGCTGTTCTGCTCCTCTGTATTTCTAAAATAATAAGAGAATGCATTACTAGCAATGTTTGTAAAGCAGCCACATGGTACTATTATAAAAGCCACGCTATGATGCACAATGCTGTTTTTCTTTACATCTCAACCACTCATCTTAAATGGTAGGATAGCCACAAGACACAAAATTACACACTTAGCACACCTAGTTTCTGGAAGTCCTTACCCTATTCTCACTTGAACAATGTACCAAAGCCCTCTTGTCACCAGCTTCCCACCTCATCATTACTGCTCCAAAATACTGCTTAGACCAAGCTCCTCTCTCCCCAGAGGTGCCACACCCCCACTAGAGATTCCATAACTTACACAGGCCTGGGTTTCTCTGCAAGACATTATAAACTACTACTCATATACAAGCATCTGGCAATCAAAAATCAAGTGCCTTTAGTGACCGTCATTAAGAAGGAATTGCAGTGAGTACTATAAGATGCAGGACAGATTCCACTGTCAGGTTAAACTTCAAGTTCAAACCCTTTTTGTGGGTTCCACCACCTACACCTCAATCTCTGAGTGTCTTTTATTTAAAAAAGAAGAATAACCTGGTTTGGGAGGGCGGTGGTCCTTGTGAGGATTAGACATGATATGTGTCAAGAAGGTTTCGGAGTTCATAGTTAGGAGTCAATACACCTTAGCTACTATTATCACGAGCAACCAACTACTCCTCAGAGACACCTGCAGGAGCTGTAATTCCCTTTCAGCCTATTAATTTTTAACAACCCTAAATAAGAAAGTTTCTATTTTATTTAAAAAGAGCCAAGATCTAAACCATAACCCTTCCTTCAGGCTCTTGTTAAAATAGAAGATTTGTGGTAACCAACTTTTTTACCATTTAGGAACTCAACGTCTATCCCAAACATCACATATATATAATCCCAAACAGTAATACTATATATTAATATCATATCTGTTTTATATATATATATATATATATATATATAGAGAGAGAGAGAGAGAGAGAGAGAGACAAGAGGGTTCAAGTGAGAATAGGGTAAGGCCTTCCAGAAATTAAGTACGCTGTGTCTAATTATATATTATATATAAATTTATATATACATATATATGTGTGTGTGTATATATATAGATAGATAGATAGAGATATATATCAGAGTGCTCCACAGATCATGAAAAATACAAAGAATTCACAAAGTATAATGAAGTTTTGAGATTCATAGAGAACAAAGAAGTTCTGGAGCAAAAAGCTTAGCTAAGAAATGCTACAAAGTCTGGCTCGGGAGATAGTTTGGACGTTGAAGGGCTTGCAAACAAGGACATGTGCAGTCTCTAGACCACAGGGAAAAGCTGGACGGTGGCCAACATTTACAGTCCCAGTGCTGGGGAAGCAGAATTCAGTACATACGTGAAGCTCGCTGGCCAGCTAGCCAGTCTAGCCTGCTCAGCAAGCACAACATTGGCATGCAAGCATGAGTATATACAAATATGCTCATACATACAAGCACACACCAAGAGAAATGTTGTATAAGCCTATTAACTCAAAAACTACTGAATTCTAGAATAAAACAGAAAATAAACATCTTCATGGTTTACACTCACTCATATCACTAAAAACAGAGAATTTTTTTAGTAAATGTTATAGAAACTTGAAAACTCCTTGGTTTTTTTGTTTGTTTTTCAAAACAATGGACAGAAAAATGTAGTGATAAAAATAATTTCTTTTAAAACAAAGTCTAGGGGCTGGAGGGATGGCTCAGCAGTTAATAGCACTAGCTGCTCCTCCAGAGGACCCAAGTTTGGTTCACAGTACCCATATCAAGTGACTAAACACAGCCTATAAACTCCTATAAACTCCAGGTCCAGGGGATGGATGCCCTCTTCTGGTCTCCAGGGGCACCTGCACTCATGTGCACATACCCACACATTGACACACATAAAATATATATATTTTAAATTTACAGGAAAGAAAAGCCTGAAAGGTCAGATTTTCTGACACTCATATCCCTTATTTAAAGCTTTACAATTCTGAGGAATCTAGCATTCCTTGTGATCTGTGACAAGAGACAGTGATACAATTAAGATTCACTCCTATCAGAAAATATTAAGTTTCACTCAAAGAAAACTACCTACCTCTAGGGCATAGTGGGGAATACCTATAATAGCAGCACCAGACTGAGGGTCAGGAATTCAATGTCAACTTTGACTACAAAGAATTTGAGGGAGACAGATACAGACAGAGAAAGCACAAACTATCTCAAAAGATATTACCATTAGTCAATGAGGCAAGTCAAGTATATATGAGAACTCAGGATAAACAGCCTACTTAGTTCACTAACAGTCCAGTGATAGAGCACTTACCTAGTATATACAAGGCCCTAAACTTAAATTATGATACATGAACTGAAATAGTATTTAAAGATCTAGAGGCAAAGAAAATATTTTACATAATTTTATAATTGCTGAAATTTCTCCACATGCTAAATATTGAGGTAGGCAGTTGACAACAGATATAATTTCACTCTCCCAACCATCATGTAAGGCAGTGGTTCTCAACCTGTGGGTCATGACCCCTTTGGGATCAAATGACCCTTTCACAGATGTAGCACATCAGCTATCCTGCATATCAGATATTTACAATTCATAACAGTAGCAAAATTACAGTTATGAAGTAGCAATGAAAATAATTTTATGGTTGGGGTCACCACAATATGAAGAACATGTATTAAAGGGTCACAGCATTAGGGAGGTTAAAAACCACTGATGTAAAGTAAGAATATTATCCCACTTTACAAATGAAAAAGCCAGTAATTTGATCAAGGACACATTACTTAAGATGTAATCAAACCTTCCTCTAAAATTTTCTGATATTCAGTTCAGTTTCATTGCTTTAATATTGTAATACTGTAATATTGCCATTCCTAAAAACTCAAGTATTCTGTCTTTTCACTCTTACAAAATGAGCTCTTTTTTTTTTTAATCTTGGGAGAAATAACCACTGGGATGGGANAAGTTCTTCCTAATGTAATAGGAAAAATAAAACAAAAACATTGTGTTTATTTTGACATCATTTAAAGTTTGTTTGTGGGGTTTTTTGTTTTGTTTTGTTTTCTGACTAATTTATATCTATTTCCAACACTCTTTTTACCTTCTTTTTTGGCGGGGGGGGGCTGCTTTTTGAGACAGGGTTTCTCTGTGTAGTCCTAGCTGTCCTGGAACTAAGTCTATAGACCAGGCTGGCCTCAATCTCATAGATCCACCTGCCTCTGCCTCCAAATGCTGGGATTAAAACACGTGCCACCACCGCCTGGTTCTCTCTACTTTTACCTAAGTTGTTAAGGCCAGTCTCCCTTGTTTTGCGTTTATCTATTAAATTATATGGATGGATAGTGCTTGTGTGACAGAGAACAACTTAAGGAAGCTGGTAGTTTCCTCCTACCAGAGACCAAACTCAGAACTCAGGTCATCCAGCTTAGTAGCAAAAGCTTTTACCAGCTAAGCCATCATACCAGCATGTTCAGGCTGAACTCACTCTGCAAATCAAGAGGGCTTTGACCTTGTCTCAGACTGCCAAGCAGCTGGGACTGCAGGCCTGCACCACCAGGTCTGGCTTTGGCTCACTCGGTCTCACCCTCTTAAGATACAGGTTACCTTCAGCTACACAACCTACACTAAAGCACCACGTAAAAATCCTCTTCTCCAAGGAAGTTCCAGATTAAATGACTTGTTCCCTTCGTCGTCTCACCACTTGTATCTACTTTGAATGACACTATCACACACTCCATTTGTTCTCCTGCCAAGTATCTGGAACTATGTTTTTATTCATACAATAACTGATAAACAAAGTGGACTGTTGCTATTTTGGAGAGCTTACATCACCCAGAATGACAACAAAGGTAAATTTATAAAAGCGTAAGACCTGAGAGTATGGAGTTCCAGGTTAAGGACTTCTTCCCTACGAGCAGTTTGATTCACAACATGTTTTGGGAAGAAAAATNGCTATTATTATGTCTTCTATATTCCATCTTTGATTTCATACTTTTATGAGGGTCTGTAATACAGACTAAGGTAAAAGGATAAATCTAAAATCTCTGATGCGGTTCTTATATGCTGACATGAGACCTACACACATTAGTCCATAGAAAACTACTTCAACCACAACTGCTCGAATTAAGTACTTCTGGTGATCTCCTTGCATTCAACCACCCACATTAAAAGTTTCTCAGATGTTTGTGGGGTTTTTGCTTGGTAGGTTTGGGTTCCCTTTTATTTTTTTGGCAGGATCTCAAGGCTAGCTGCAAACCCAAGGTAACCCTCCTTCCTTTATCTCCCAAGTGCAGTATCACCAGCAAACACCACACCCAGCACCTCAGTAGCTCTAAGTTGTATTTATGTCCCATTTGTGATCATAGTTATAAGAATAAGGTATGATCTTATCCTCTATTTTTGATTGCCTGGTATTCCAAGATTATTGTTATTCATGTTTTCAACTTTGGATATAATATAAATATCAAAATGTAACACTTCAAGTATTGCTATAAGGGCAAAAGTTTTCAAACNTAATATTACAACATCTATAAATCCTGTGTCTAAGATATCGATTGCTGGTGGACTAGTAATTACCCAAACCAAGTTGAAACATACTAAGACCACTCAATGTTTAGCTAACATCTTGCAATTTATCCTTTAAAAACAAAGATTTTTGTGTAATGGCACATTATATAAATTCACAATTGTATCAAATTTTTTTAAAGCAAGCCGAAAGAGAACTTCACCTCACAGGATTGCAGAGCTATCTCCAAAGTATACTTTTAACTCTCAATTCAAAAATGAATGCAGAAATTTTTTGTTTTCTAAATATATCTGAATTTTAAAAATCTAAAAAAAATTTAGATAAATCCTATGAATGTGTTAAGAAACATTCACTTCCTTCAAAAACGTAACAAAAGCCAGGCACAGTGGAATACATATGGCAGTCAGGAGGCTGAGGCAGGAGGATTTTGCCAAGTTCCAGGGCCAGCCTTAGCTACATAATGAATACCATGGCCAGGTAGGCAACACAGCAAAACCCTAGCTCAGAAAACAAAAGCAAACAAACAAAAAATAAAATTGAAGTGAAAAAACATTTGCACGGATGAGACATTCAGTAATGACCACAACAATGAAAGAAGTCAACCATGCCCAGTTTTAATTAAACACGCATTTCTAGGCACCTGTGTTCATCTCTGTGGCTCAAACTGTTCACATGGAATTTGACCGCAACAACTTAATCTCCATAATTAAAGACCTTTAGGTAGGTCTTAAGTTTCATCTATCCCCTTTACTAGCACTTTGAACAAGCACATTGTACTCATTCTACATACTTGCTACCAAAAGAAAGAGTTACATATTTGAAATTAGTGGCACTTTTAATAGAGTGCATTTTAAACTGCATGGCCTTTTCCTTCCTTCTCCAACCTGTTTTATAAAACTAGCATCTTAAGAATCTTTCTGCAAAACAGGTTCTAGCAAGCATAGCAACTGATCCAAGTCTCCGCATGATCAAATTTAGATGAAACCCGAAGGGAGGAGAAAACGTACCAAGCAATTTACCTGTTCCTCGCTTGCTCTCTGGGATCTTTCAAGAGGCAGAAACTGTTTTAAAAGATTATCTTAAAAGACCTTAAGTTACACTAATTTGGGGCTGTTTACAG
>LZPO01017412.1:49794-61487 GCA_001675575.1 Neotoma lepida
CATGTTCAGGATCCTCGTGCCAGCTTTTACAGTCATTAAGTTTTACAGTGAGGTTGTTTGACAGTTTAAACAAATACGTGGCAATTTGGCAGTACCCCTCAATTGGAAAATAAAACCTAATAATTTATTTTTTAAGTACCTCAACTCTTACAGTTAATCTTTGGCTTTTTTAACATGACCCCACCCCAAGAACCCGTCTCCATCCTGTGGACGAGAGAACGAGGTAGATAAGAGCTTATCACCGGAGGAAAGCAAGTTACAATACAGAAGTACAGAAAGAGGACACTAAGCCCTGCTAACAAGGCAGTTTTCTGTGATAAAAATTCAATTCCTTACTTGCTTTCCCTGCTACTTTAGAACTGTTTCGTTTTAAGTTTACCCAACTCCCATTACATTTTGTGGACAGGAAATCTGATAACATTCTCATCATCTTCAAATGATACTTCAAAATAAATAGGCCACAGAGTTTGGCCTGTTACTGATATCTTTCATAGTAGCTCTAAAAAAATTACAGACTTGACTGGCCATTACGTGGCCCAAGGAAAGAGCAACTTCCTGCCCAGTTAGATTATGCCAGGCTACTGATCTTCCAGACACATCTTGAATCAGGTATGTTTCAACATTTGAAAAATAATGAGACTCTTGTCATGAAGTGCTGTCCCAGTGGGGGAAAGATTCTGCCATGTTCTGTTCACAAACCTGAGCGATTGTACTTCATGTAAACGTAAGTTTATTGTTATGTGAAGATGATAACATTACAGTTTGTCACCAGATCGAACTCGTCACCTATTATCTGAAGCAATGTTTTTTTTGGGGGTTAGACTAACTGAAAAGCCAATTTCATTTTTAATGAGTTAGATTTCAATAGCATATAATTTAAAAGATAAGAATGCATAACATCTAAACCAAGCAAAAATTAGCTTGTGGGAGGCTAGAGAGATGAGCTCTAGTTAAGAGCACTTGTTCTTACAGAACCTGGTTTCTCTTCCCAGCACCCACATGGTGGCCCACAGCCATCAGTTCCAGGGAATCCCACCTCTTCTGACCACCTCAGGCACCAGGCATGTACATGCAAGCAAAACACTCATACACATAAATCTTTTTTTAAAAAATTACTTCCTAAGTAGCTGGGTGTGGTAGCCTATGTCTGTAGTCTGCACTTGGAAGGTAGAGGCAGATACCTGTGAGTTCAAGGCCAGGCTGTTCTACATAGCAAATTCCAAGACTACACAGACACATAGAGAGGCCCTGTATTTAAAAAGTAAATAAATCAGGGTAAAAGTGTGCCCCCCTGCTGTTATTTAAATTGCATTTCTTACTGTGAGCTGCAGTCAAGTATATTTAAACAATGGTCCTAAAATATTAGATAACAAGAAAAAATATACGATCTCAGCTCTTTCCTTTGTGCACCGCTTTTACTCTGGTAATTGAGACTCAAGATTACAACAAAAGAGGCAAATTGCTTTGCATAATTTTTTCCTGCCTCAGCCCCAATTTCTCCAATTGGCCTTTGAAAATCTGGCCATTTGCTGCAGTGGAAAAACAGGGTCTGAGAAACAAGGAGACCTACATTATAGACATAGCTAATTAGATGTGAGTCAAGATAAATTACTCTCTGCATTTCCAGTTCTGGAAAAAAAAAAATGGGTTGGACTACCTGCTCATTAAGGACTGATAACTTTTTTTTTCCTCAGTAGATGATGTTCACATGAGAAACAAGCCATCAGTATACAAAGGAGTCTTGACAGACCAATTGAAATTTTTTAGCTTCACTTTGAAAAAAGAGTTTGGGACGTGGACCAGGAGGCTCTCAAGAGTTTAGTTACATAGTAATGAGGCTGATGGCCTGAGTTTGATCACTGGGACCTACAAGGGGAGAACCAGCTCCCATAAGTTGTCTTACACACACACCAACACACACACACACACACACACACACACAGTGTGCACATACACACAATAAATAAATGTGTTTTTTTTTAAATCTTTTAAAGCAAGAGATGTGGTTAAGAGCACTTGCTGCTCGTCCAAAGGGCCAGAGTCCAGTTCCTAGCACCCATATTGGGTAGCTCACAACTGCCTGCAACTCCAGCTCCAGAAGATCGGATGCCCACATCTGGACTCCATGGATACCCGTACTCACAAGCACATACCCACTCATGTGCACATAACTAAAAATGCAATCTTTTTTTAAATTGAATGCCGGTAATTGAAAGTAAAGAGTTATTGAAAAACAAATGTAAGTGCACCTTTCACACACTTCCATATATCAATATGATATCCATCATGAATAACTAGTGGTTTTGACATATCCCAGCTGACTAGAACAAAATATCAATGCATAGTCAAACCTGGAGAGACAGGCTTGTAATCTTAGCTACTCAGAAGGCTGAGGCAGGGGGATTGAAAGTTTAAACCCAGTCCCATCTAGAATATCAAAGTATTTGTCAGCTTGACAAAAATCTAGACATACCTGGGAAAAGAGAGTCTCAAATTAAGGAATTGCTTCTATCAAATTGGCCAATGGACATGTCTATGGGGCATTTTCTAGACTGCTAATTGACATAGGAGGTCCCAGCCTACTGTGGGAGGTGCCATCCCTAAGCAGAAGGGCCTGGGTTGTACANGAAAAGTAGCTGAACAAGAGCCTGAAGAGAAGCTAGTAAGCATCATTCCTCCGTGAACTCTGCTGCAGTTCCTGCCTCCAGCTTTCTGCNGTGAGTTCCTGCCTTAGATTCCCTTACTGATGGACTGTGAGCAGTAAGCCAAATAAGTATATTCTTTCATCCCCAAGTTAGTTGTTTTGGTTTGATTTGGTCAGAGTTTTATCACAGCAAGAGAGAGCAAATTAGATGAGAAATCGGTACCAGGAACATGGGGTATTTCTATAATTAACCTGACCATGTTTTTAGGAAGATTAAAGAAGAAATTTGGAACTCTGGGCTAAAAATCATTGATGAGTACTCAGAGTTTAGTAAACCGTTATGGGAGATTACAAGTTAAGAAAGCTGGTAGAGGCACAGACAATGGAGGCCTGGCTTGTGAAATTGCAGAAGCAAAGACGTATCAGGGCCGTTCATGTCATATTTTGAATGAAGAACCTGTGAAAGTAAAATCTTCACCAGAATAATTGCTGCTGTAACATTAACGGGCTGAAAATTGCTGTGACCAATATCATCCAGGTAAAATCTTCAGGGAAGTATTTCCTCGGGGTCAGCACACAGAAACTATGATCCATAAGGGGCTGAGGATGAGACTCAAGTGGCAGCTAAATTTGGCANTGGGTGTCTTCCAGGTGGTACTGGCTTCATCAGCCTGAAAGTTGCAGGACTGAAGGGGTCATGGAGAGCCTCTGAGGGTTGGCACTGTGAGAGGCAAGAGAGGCCACTGATGAAGGTGAAGCCTCAGTTATAGTAGAAACCCTATGTTTGAAGGAGTCGTGGAGAGAAGCTGAAGCTTGGCACCATGTGGTACACAGACATACACACATACACGAAAATAAAAACCAATGTTCTTTTNAAAAAACGAATGCTTTCTATTCCACATTTGTTTTCATTCAAACATTTTCAGAGTGATTTATGTGCATAAGTATTTTGCCTGCATGTGTGAACTTGCACCATGTGCATGCCTGATGCCCATAGGGGTCATAAGAGGGCATTGGATCCCTGGAACTGGAGATGCAGATGCTCGTGAGACACCGTGTGGGTGCTGAGAATCAAACCCAGGTCCTCTGCAAGAGCAACAACTGCTGTTAACCATTGAGCCATTTCTCCAGACCCTTACATTTGGTTTTTTTGAAATTGTTTCTTTAATCTCGTCTTACACAGGCAAAAAGAAACGTACTGTTTAACATATTGCAACTGGAAAACTTAATCATTTCCTGGGAAAGGTAAAGCAATCTCCAACATGCTTAACCAGGATGCCAGTTCATCTGCCAACACCAAGGAAATGGAAATGAACATGACAGACTGTCCCCATCTGCACCTTCATTAACTACTGTTTGATAACCGTTGCTCAAGCCTACATACGCAGCACACTCTTTTTCTTTCTTTTTTTTAAAGTATTTTTTGTTTGTGTTTTCCTTTTATTGAAAACAGATTTTTTTTCTCAAATAATGTATCCTGATTATGGGCTCCCTCCATCTACTCCTCCCTACCTCCCTTCCTATCTGGTTCTACTCCCCCCTCTCTCATTAGAGAATAAACAGGCTTCTAAGGGATAATAATAAAATATACTCAGATAAAAACTAGCACATCAGAATTGGATAAAACCAACAAACAAACAGAAGGAAAAAAGCCCAAGAGAGAGCACAAGAAACAGAGACCCACTGGTTCACACCATCAGGAATCCCATAAAAACACTAAACTGGTAGCTATAATATATATTCAAAGGACCTGTAGGGTAAAAAGAGAGCAGAAAAATATATATGTAAATAAAAATTTTAAAAATAAGATAAAATTGAGGGGGAAAGGGAGGGGAAGCTCCCTGACAGAACATTATGAGACAAGGAACCTCCAGGGATGCTGGGGTTCATTTCTGTTGACCATCTACTGCTGGGCATGCAGCCTGCACTTAAGAGGAGTTTGTTTCCCCAGTGAGACTCCCTTGGAGAAAACTAAATTTGCATTTCCAGGTGTTTATCAATTGGAGACAGCTTCAGCGTTAGGTATAGGGACATGTGTCCACTTCTTCCAGCTCTCAGACCCCATCAGGTGCAGACCTGTGCAGGCCCTGTGCATGCTGCCTCAGTCTCTGTGAGTTCAAATGTAAGTTGACCATGTTGATTTAAAGGGCCTTCTTTTCTTGGTGTCCTTCATCCCCTCTGGCTCTAACAATCTTTCCACCTCCTCTTCTGAGGGGTTCCTTGAGCCCTGAGGGGAGAGATTTGATAGCCATTTAGGCCTAAGGGTTCTGAGGTCTCTCACTCTCTACATAATGTCTCTACATATTTATTTGTTCCCACCTGCTGTAGAAGGAGGCTTCTCTGATGATGGCAGAACAAGGCACTGTTCTAGGAGTATAGCAGAATGTCACTAGAAGTCATGTTATTGCTATGTTGATGTTATTTTAGGACAGTAGTATTTGACTTTACCCTCGGTCCCTGGGCTATCTAGTCTCAGGTTCTCTAATACTCAAGCAGTATTAGACATGGGTTCCATCTGTGCAGTGGGCCTTAAGTCAAATCACATATTGGTTGGTTACACCCATAAACCTGTGCCACCATTGTACTAAGCATATCCTGCAGGTAGGAAACCATTGTAGATCAACAGGGTTGTGGCTGGGTTGGCATTTGCATTTCTCTTTTGGTAGTGTGCAGAGTACCTTCTTCTACCAAAGATGTTAGAATGTGGGGGTGAAGGTTCTATGAAGGCACCAGCTCAACTTCTCCATGTTCAGTGAGTTGCATAGATGTTGTTTTCAACAATATGACTGTACCATCTGTTTGTGGGGAGTAACCTATATTCTTGGCAACAGCAGGGTTATTTGGGGATTCTCACAGAACCCCTTTGGCCAATAACTCAATTAGATGTAACCCAATCCAATACACCTATGGACATTTGGTGTATTGGATTCATTTGGTGACAAGAGATGTCCAGCAGAAGCTTGGTCTCCCCTATTATTTGGTGATTTCATTTAGATGGCCTACATATATATATATATATATTTGTGAAGATTCTACTGTATTGAGTTTCCATACGACCCCTCTAATGGCCCTTAATTTTAGCCATCTCTTCTTGTATTACCTCCTCCCATCACACTCTTTCCTTCTCCTCTCTACTTGATCCTTCTGTTCCAGTCTCCACCCACCTCTAATCCACCCATCACTATTCTATTTCCGTTGCCTAGGGAGATCTGTCTCCCCCAGTCCCTTACTCTATACCTAACCTCTGTGTTCTATGGATTGTAGCATGATTATCATTGACTTAACAGCTAACATACACATATAAGTAAATATATACCATATTTCTCTTTCTGGTTCTGGGTTACCTCACTCAGGATGATTTTTTTCTTTCTAGTTCCATCTGTTTACCTGCGAATTTCACGATTTCATTTCTTAACAGCTGAGCAATACTCAACTGTATAAATGCACCACATTTTCTCTGTCCATTCTTCTGTTGAGGAACATCTAGACTGTTATCAGTTTCTGGGTGTTCTGAATAGAGCAGCATGGTTGAGCAAGTATCTCTGTGGTAGGATGATGCATCCTTTAGGTATGTGCCCAAGAGTGGTATAGCTGGTCTTGAGGTAGATCTATTCCCATCTTCCTGAGGAACTGCCAAACTGATTTCCATAGTGTCTATACAAGTTTGCACTCCCACCAGCAACGGAAAAATGTTTCCCTTGCTCCACATCCTTACCAGCATGAGCTGTCACTTGTTTTATTGATCTTAGCCAGTATAAGCTGAAATCTCTCAAAGTAGTTTTGATTTGCATTTCCCTGATGACTAAGGATGTTGAATATTTAAAGTGTTTCTCAGCCATTTAAGTTTACTTGTCTGAGAATTCTCTATTTAGATCTATACTCCATTTTTTTAACTGGATCGTTTTCTTGATATCTAGTTGGGTTTTTTTTTTTTTTTGGTTTTTGTTTGTTTTTGGTTTTTTCAAGACAGGTTTTCTCTGTATAGCTTTGGAGCCTATCCTGGAACTTGCTCTGTAGACCAGGCTGGCCTTGAACTGACAGAGATCCGCCTACCTCTGCCTCCTGAGTGCTGGGATTAAAGGCATGCACCTGGCGAGATATCTGGTTTTTTGAGTTCTTTATATATTTTAGATTTTAGCCTTCGCTCAGATGTGTAGTTGGTAAAAATCTTCCCATTTTATAGGCTGATGCTGTGTTCAAATAATGGTGACTTTTGCCATGCAAAAGGTTCTCAGTTTCATGAGGTCCTGTTGTTAATTGTTGATCTTAGTGCCTGTGCTGATGGTGTTCGTTTGAGAAAGTCTTCTCCTGTGCCAATGCTTTCAAGGCTATTCCCCACTTTCTCATCTACCAAGTTCAGTGTTCTGGTTTTACATTGAGGTCTTTGATCCATTCAGAGTTGAGTTCTGTGCAGGGTGATAAGTATGGATCTATTTGACTTCTTCTACATGCAGACATCCAGTCTGACCAGCACCATTTGTTGAAGATGCTTTCTGTTTCCCAGTGTATTTCTGGCTTCTTTATCAAAAATCAATTGTCCATAGGTGTGTGGATTTATGTCTGGGTTTTCAATTCCATTCCATTGATAAACGTTATCTGTTTTTGTATCGTGCCAATACCATGCTGTTTTCACTACTATGGCTCTGTAGTACAACTTGAAATTGGGGGTGGTGATATTTACTTCTCTTATTATTCAGGATTGTTTTAGCTATTGTTTTTTCTTTTTCCATATGAAGCTGAAGATTGTCCTTTCAAGATCTGTGAAGAATTGTTTTGGAATGCTTACAGCAATTGCATTTAATCTGTACCTTGCTTTGGGTAGGATGGCCAATTTCACTACATTCATCCTACTAATGAATGAGCATAGAAGATCTTTCCATCTTCTGGTAGCTTATTCAATTTCTTTTTTCAGTGGCTTAAGGTATTTATCATACAAGTTTTTCACTTGCTTGGTTAGAGTTACCCAAGATATTTTTATCGTCTGAGGCTATTGTGAAGGGTGATATTTACCTCATTTCTTTTCAGTCTGTTTGTCATGTCTATAGGAGAACTACTGGTTTTTGTTGGTTGGTTTTGGATCAAGATACTTTGCTGAAAGTGTTTATCAGCTTTAGGAGTTTCCCAGTGGACTTTTTAGGGTCACTTATGTGTACTATCGTATCATCTGCAAATGACGAAACTTTGACTTCTTCCTTTCCAATTTGTATCCCCTTGATCTCCTTTTGTTGTCTTATTGCTTATAGAACTTCAAGTACTATATTGAATAGGTATGAAGAGAGTGGGCAGCCTTGTCTTGTTCCGAGTTTTAGAGGAATTGCTTAAATGGGTTTCTCTCCATTTAACTTGATGTTGGCTAAAGGCTTGCTGTAAATTGCTTTTATTATGCTGAGGTATGTCCCTTCTATCCTTAATGTCTCTAGGACTTTTATCATGAAGGGGTGTTGGATTTTGTCAAAGGCCTTTTATACATCTAATGAGATGATCATATGGATTTTGTCTTCCAGTTTATTTATTTGGTGAATGACATTTATTCATTTACTTATGGTGAACCAACCCTGCATCTCTGGGATGAAGCCTACTTGATCATGGTGGATGATCTTTTTGATGAGTTCTTGAATTAAGTTTGCATGTATTTTATTGAAAATTTTTGCATCTATGTTCATAAGGGAAATTGGTCTGTAATTATCTTAATTTGTTCGATATTTATTCATTTGGGTATCAGGGTAACTGTGGCCTCATAAAATGAATTGGACAATGTTCCTTCTGTTTCTATTTTGTGGAATAATTTGAGGAGTATTGGCATTAACTCGTCTTTGAAAGTCTGGTAGAATTCTGCAATAAAACCATCTGGCCCTGAGCTTTTTTTGGTTGGGAGACATTGAATGACTGCTTCTATTTCACTAGATGTTATAAGTTTGCTATCTGATCTTGATTTAACTTTGGTAAGTGGTATCTATCGAGAGAAAGGATCCCTTCTGTTTAGATTTTTCCAATTTGATGGAATACAGTTTTTTAAAGTAGGTCCTTATGATTCTCTGGACTTCCTTAGTGTCTGTTGTTATGTCCTCCTTTCCATTTCTAATTATCTAATTTGGATAGTCTCTCTCTGCCTTTAGTTCATTTGAAGGACCTGACAATTTTACTGATTTTTCTCAAAGAACCAACTCTTTGTTTCATTGATTCTTTGTATTTAGTTTGTTTCTATTTTATAGATTTCAGTCCTGAGTTTGATTATTTCTTGCCATCTGCTCCTTTCTATAGATTTCCTCTTTTTGTTCTAGAGCTTTCAGGTGTGTTCTTAAGTTATTAGGATGAGACCTCTCCTATTCTTTTTAAATATGAGCACTTAGTGCTATAAAATGCCTCTTAGGACCACTTTCATTGTTTCCCATAAGTTTGGGTATATTCATTTTCACTCAATTCTAGAGAAGTTTTAATTTCTTTCCTAATTTCTATCTTGACCCACTTGTCGTTCAGTAGAGAGTTGTTCAGTTTCCATGCATTTGTAAGCTTTCTGTTGTTTCTATTGCTGATATCCAGAGAGGATGCAGGGTGTTATTTCAATTTTCTTGTACCTGTTGAGACTTGCTTTGAGTATGTTGTCAGTTTTGGAGGAAGTTTCATGAGGTGTTGAGAGGAAAGGATATTCACCTGTGTTAGGTGAAATGTTCTGTAAATATCTCTTAGGTCCTTTTGTTTTATAATGTTACCACCAGCATTTCTCTGGTTAGTTTTTGTCTGGATGACCTCATTGTTGGTGAGAGTGCAGTACTGAAGTGTGGTATTGATAGTAAGTATTGACCCACTATCAGTGTATGAGGGTCAATGTGTGACTTAAGCTGTAGTAGTGTTTCTTTTATGAACTTGTGCCCTTAGGTTTGGTGCATAGATGTTAAAATTGCAATGTATTGTTGATGAGTATTCAGTGTCCTTCCCTATGTCCTCTGATTAATTTCTTGTTTGAAGTCTATTTTGACAGACATTAAAAGGTATTGGGGGCTGACAGGAATGGGATGGGGGGGCGTTCAGGGCATCCACAGGAGGGAGGAAAGCAAGGTATTCCAGGGGACTAAGGATGTACTTAGTCCCCTGGGGANGGGGACAGAGAGTGAGGAGAGGCCACAACAGGTAGTCTGCTACAGAGCTGGGGAGAAGGCTGGGGGAGTGGATATGGAGGAGAGGAGNGAGAGGGGAGATCTGAAGCTCGACTTTGAGATGCAGCAACTGACATGAAACAAGAGCAAAACAAGATTGGTTGTTGCAAATCACAGAGATTTTAAGACTGCCTTTTATATAACATAATCTCATAAATTATCTAAAGTGAGCCCACCAATTAGTGACTTAAAGGCTAAGTGTACTATAGAATAATATTCAGGCATCTATTTAATAAGATAAAAAAATCAGCAAACTACTCAGACAAATGGCAAACATCTAAAATATATGTTTAAAAAGTGGTCTCTCCGGGTATGGTTTCATATACCTATAATGCTAGCACTTGGGAGGTGGACTCAGGAGAGTCAGCAGTTCAAGACTAGCCTCATCTACCAGTTCAAGGCTAGTGTGGGCCACCTAAGACCTTGTTTCAAGACAACAGAAACAAACAGTAGGAACAGGATAGTGGTATGCACCCATGGGTAGGGGTGAACTTCTCCAGAAAGAGACAACAGTAGTTTAAAGCCAGGCATGGTGATGGCCACCTGTTCCCAGCACTTGAAAGGCTGATGCAGGAGGATTGGACCCTTATGACCAGCCTGTGCTACCTAGTGAGTTCTAGGATAGCTTGGACTGCATAATGGAAACAAAACCAAACCCAATATTTAATTTAATGACCTTTCAATTTAACAGTGTTCAAAAGATTTAAAAGACAGAATATTTAGGTGTATTTATTTTAGCTAAACAGCTCTTTAGTAACATTTTAAGAGAGGCTATGGGGTTCACTATACAGGTTTACAAGCTGTAAAATAAAAACACAGGTCAAGCCCGGCAGTGGTGGCACACGCCTTTAATCCCAGCACTTGGGAGACAGAGGCAGGCAGATCTCTGTGAGTTCGAGGCCAGCCTTGTCTACAGAGCAAGATCTAGGAGAGGCACCAAAACTACACAGAGAAACCCTGTCTCGAAGAAAAAAAAAAAAAAAAAACGAAACAAAAAAAAAACAAAACCACAGGTCAAAAAAGTTCAAAGGAATAATCACTATTCATGGATCCCATGGAAGTGAAGACAATTTTTGACTATAAACAAGGTTCATAATCTTGTTTGTGAGAGTTTTCTCAGAAAAGCGATTATAGTCCTTTGCAAGCAGTTTGGGAATTCTTGGCAAGATACTCAAACAGATGGCTGGGTAAGCAGTTCTTTTCCCTTCCTGTGACCTCTTAGTGTCCCCTGTGTTTTGATCTGGCCCAAAAATGAGCCTTGCTTTCCACGTGTCCTTATAAGAGATAAACACGAGAGCCAAAGTACCAAGGATGATTCATTAGTTGTAAAGGTAAGTTAAAAATATGCTTGTCTTTGGTAATGCTCTCCTCTGGAGTTTACAAATAAGAAAATAAGTGAATAACCTTAAGCCTTGGCACCCAGTGGACAGGGGGAAAGCCAGGGCATATCTGAGAATTTAGAGCCACAGTCCAGTCCTCACACCAGCACCTGGGTAATCCCAAGGAACCTTAAGCTGATAATTATTGATTTTGACTGATTGCTTCCTCAGACACCTGCAAAGCAAATAGCAATCCTCTCTGGAGGAACCTATCCTCCTCTGAAGCCTTAAAAAAGACACTATTAATAAAACTCTGAGAAAAAAAAATTACCTGCTCACATTTTAAAAGTAGTAAGTACAAGAGAAGTAGGTTACCCTGGCTGGCTAGCTTCCTGTCAACTTGACACAAGCTGGAATCACCGGAGAGGAGGGAGATTCCATTGAGAAAATGTCTTAATAAGATCCGCTATTGGTAGGTCTGTAGGGGATTTTCTTAATTACTCATTAATGGGGGATGGCCCAGCCCATGGTAGGTGGAGCATCCCTGGGCTGGTGGTTCTGCAGACTGAGCAT
Organism: Neotoma lepida; assembly: GCA_001675575.1. Classification (NCBI taxonomy): domain Eukaryota; kingdom Metazoa; phylum Chordata; class Mammalia; order Rodentia; family Cricetidae; genus Neotoma; species Neotoma lepida. The sequence continues at coordinate 61,485 of LZPO01017412.1, forward strand.
GCG
>LZPO01017412.1:72461-84948 GCA_001675575.1 Neotoma lepida
CTTGCGAGCCATGGTGCCAGCCTCACATGCAGCTTAAAAGTCAGCATACACTTGCTGGCTATTCTTTGTTCTAGTGTTGCAATTAAACCTGGATCAGGCTTGGACATTTTAATCACGGAAGATCGTTTCCAATTTTTTGACTGTGATATAAACAAGTAAGACAACTGTGATGATTAATTTTGTATACCAAGTTGGCTGGGTCATGTTGCCCAGATATTTGGTTAAACATTATTCACAATGTTTCTGTGATGGTGTTTTTGGAAGAGATTAACATTTAAATGAGTGGACTTTGGGTAAAGCAGATTGTTCTTCATAATGTGACTGGACCTCATCCACTTGGCAGGAAGGAATTCTACAAGGATCTTTGCCTCAAACTGAAACCCTACTAGGTCACCACAGTCACATGTACTAATTCTATAAAATAAATATTCATCTCTAAATGGCTACATTTATACATTTTACTGGTTTGGTTTCTATGGAAAGGGTTAAAAATTAGTCTCTGTGTAGTACGAGCCAAAGGATGTGGGGGAGTTGTGGAACACTGTCTTCCAGGCAATGTGTGATTGGAGCACTCCTGGATTCACAGTAACTGTGAATACCTACATTAAAGCCTGCATATGACTGGGCCTATCGTGAAAGAAGAGGGGCTTACAAGGTCTCCCCACACACACACACCTGGTGGGTCTATAGGTAGTTAATGGTTGCTAAGACAGAAATATTTCACAGTGTTCCTGTGAGCAACGCTTAATGTAACCCATTGGGGCAGGGGGGTGGGGACATGAAAGTTCAAAGGGGACAAGCTAAGTAGAGGAAGGAGGTAAGTGGGAGTGGTGGGAGGGAGGAAGAGAGGGTAATGGGGTGAATATGATCAAAGTACATTATGGACTGGTATAGAAATATAATGAAACTTATTGTGTGTAATATGCTAAAAGAAGGCTAGAAAATGATTCAGAAACTTCCCTTTTTTCAAGATTTATTTTTTCCAAGCAGTAGTGAGCCCCCAACGTGGGTGCTGGCAAATGAACTTGGGTCTTTTCCAAAAACACCAAGTTTTGTTAACCACAGAGCCATCTCTCCAGCTCTGATCCATTCAGATTATTTCCAGGTAGAGATTAAGTTGAAAATATCTTAAGATGGAAGTACATTTAATATACCTAACCTTCTGGTCATTATTAGCAATGTATGGAGAGTTTTTGTTACACACCCCCACAGCCACTGTGCAACACTGGCCAGTACTGTTCTATATCTCACTAGCTCAGGGGGAAAAAAATCAAAATTCAAAACCTGGAGCGTGGGTTTGTTTTGTTTCTGTGGTGCTGAGGGTTAAGGTCAGAGCCTTCCACATGCTAATCAAGCATGGTTCCCTGAATGAATGTCCCTTTCACACCGGTGAGAAGTATAAAATCATTAAGCTGAATCATTTTAAGTAAGGTACTACTTGTAGCAATAATATCTCCATTTCCTTAACCTTAGAATACCTAGTGAAGCCGGGCAGTAGTGGCGCATGCCTTTAATCCCAGCACTCGGGAGGCAGAGGCAGGTGGATCTCTGTGAGTTCAAAGCCAGCCTGGGCTTCCCAGTGAGTTCCAGGAAAGGCGCCAAAGCTACACAGAGAAACTCTGTCTTGAAAAACCACACACACACACACACAAAAAGAATACCTAGTGAAATGCAGGACAGTCCTAAAACACCCTACCGAAACAAGCCTGACTTCATTATTCTTTTTATGATACAGGAAGTTAAAAAATAAACTAATCAATTATAAAGACATAAAACACTGAATCCAACCCCAAAACTCTAGTACAAATAGACCTTGGAATGTGGTTTTATGATGTTTTCTTAGAAGAGTGAATTACTGAAATTCCAACCCCCAAACTCTAGTCCTAATGACCTCAGAACATGGTTTTAGAATCTGTTTTCTTNGAAGAGTGCTTTCAGTTATTTTCACAAGTTNAACGTGTGAATGAATGTGTGACTAGGTCGGCTCCCCAAGGGCTCAGTTGGCTCTGTGAGTGCNGGGAGATTCACTCCCTGATGGCAGAAGGCTCGGCTCCCTGAAATAGGAGAGTCACCTGAAGGCCATGGTCACTTCCNGAGAGAAATAACTTGACACCTTTTGCTGTAGAGGACTAACTTGCCTTCAGCATGCTAACAGAGTCCCAAAGGCATAAAGTAGATGATACCAGAGCACACCTCTTGGTTGCACAAGGAGGAAGAGAAGCCAGCAGTTACATTTCAGTTATGGCTGTGGAGTCACATGACATGCAGATTGTATCATTGTATGGTGGCCAAACAACAAAGAGTTGAACTTAAACCACACCCGCTTTGTTACAGAAAGTGTCCCCTTTAGTGGCTTTTGAAGGTTGAGTGGCATTGTGTAGTTCTTAACAGTATAAAAACATGATTTGGTTCCTAGGCCATTTTTAGAGTTTATGCTCAAATAAGGGGCTAGGCAAAAGCAAATTGGCTTAACAAAAATAAATAAAGAGCTAGACTAGTTTCTCACTGGTGTAGCTGGAAATGGTGTAGCTGAAGAAGTTCCCCATGGTGTGGTGAATAGGTACCACAGCAGGACAAGTGCATGGGGGAAGGGCACTTGACTTGTCTTCCCATCTCTCAACGTCCTGAACCATGTGTAACTTTCAGGAAGAGAGCTCTGGCAGGCTCCCATTTGGGCTTCATAGAGGTGCCAGTTTGAGGGAGCAACAGAGCCCTGTAGGCCCCTGTACATACGGCTGTGTGCATATGGACAGCGCTATCTAAGATGTGTCTCATGCCNGATAACATTCTACTTTCAGAATTTTTGTATTTGTATATGGAAATGGGTTTAATAACTCACCATGATTCTGATTTGTCTTATAGTCATCATTTCTTAAAACTCTCATACTNGCATGTGTTTTTATAATAAAAATTAAAAGCAAGATAGACACACACAAATACTGAAAACCCAGTGTAGCACAGACAGGCCTTAGCGTGTGGTTTTATAATTTGTCTGCTTAAGAGTGCTCAATTATTTTCACAAATTCGAAGTGTGAATGTGCGACTAGGTGTTAATTACCATTTTAAAAGGCATTCAGCTGTCTCACACAGCACAATGCCAACAGACAATCCCAATTTTAACTTTTTTTCCCCCGCTTGCACAGGGTGCTTTTTCCAAGTATTTAGTTGCCCCCTGCTGGCCATATAATTACAGAATNCTTTTTTAAAATTCTCAATAGATTGATTAAATGTAATAAAGATAAGCTTCTGAAGAGATGTATTTACCTTTTTTTAATATGTTGAGGGGATGGAAAGATGGNTCAGTGGTTAAGAACACTGGCTCTTCCAGAAGTCCTGGGTTCAAGTCCAAGGATCCACATGGTAGCTCACAACCATCTCTAACTCCAGATCTAGGACATCTAGTGCCCTCTTCTGGCCTCCATGGGCACCAGGCAAGCACATGGTGCACAGACAAACATAAAGGTCAAATACCTGTACATAAAATATATGTTTAAAAAAACAAACAAAAACTATGTTGGATAGATCACTTTGACAGCATATCTGCTAAAATTAGAACAATATAGAGATTAGCATGGCCCCTGTACAAAGTATACAAGCAAATTTGTAAACTGTTCCATATTTTTATAATAAAAATCACTTCATTGTAATGAATTCACAAATGGAAACGTCACACAGCTAGAGCAAGGCAGCTACTCAAACGCTTGGCCAGTCTAACCACTATACATCTCAGTGANCTTCTATACAGTTAGGATGGACATTCAGAAGCCGGGGAGCTTCTCTTAGGGTTTTACACTTGGATGATCAGCTCAGTTACATTTTCCATACTTATTCACCACAAAAAGAGAGGAAAACAATAGCTTTACATCTTCTTTCATAACTATTTTCCTTTCTTGGTCTCCTTCCTAAATGTTATACTGTATCCAAACTTGCAGGTATCTACACACACACACACACACACACACACACACATTATAAGCTAAGATCCATGTTTGAGAGAGAACATGTGTTTCTTTCTTTTTTTTCTTTCTGAGATTGGGCGACCTCACTTATTACTATATATTCTAGGTCCATTGATTTTTCTGCAAACTGTGTGATTTCATTTTTCTTTAAAGCTAAATAACATTAAACACACACACAAACACACACACACAAAACAGATTTTCATTATTCACTCATCTGTTGAAAGACATCTAGTTTGGTTCCATTTCCTTATTGTGGTAAATAGAGCAGCAGGCAAGATGGATATGCAAGTGTGTCTGTGGCAAGATATGGCGTTCTCTGAGTGATATGCTAGGAACAGAACAGCTGGGCCATATGCAGTTCTGTTTTTGTGTTTTGAGGAACCTCCAAATTGATTTCTATAATGACTGTATGTTCTATGCTCTCACCAGCAGTGAATAAGGGTTCTTCTTTCCCTAAGTTTAAAAATTGTGTGTGTGTGTGTGTGTGTGTGTGTGTGTGTGTGTGTGTGTGTGTGTGTTTAGAGCCAGGGTCCCAAATGGTATCGAATTTACCTCAAAACCATCAGTGTAGCAGAGAGAGGACGGCATTGATTGAACTTCTGATCCTCCTTCCTCTACCTTCCAAATTCGAGGGTTATAGGCATACACTATCCGGACTGGAAGTATTTTTATTTTTGTTTGTTTTGTTTTGAGACAGAGTGTTCCTCTGTAGCCCAAGCCCTCCAGGAACTTACTAAGTCACGTAAATTAGCATCGGATTCAGAGCCATTCTCCTGCCTCAGCCTCCTGAACAGGATGGCAGGTGAGATTCGACACCAGGGGCTTTGTTCAATAACCTTAAAAAGGGTATTGTGGTGTGGTTGGTGCGGTGGTGCATGTCTTTAATCCTAGCTCCCGGGAGTCAGGGGCAGTTGGAGCTCTGTGGTTTTTGAGGCCAGCCTGGTCTACATAGCAAGTTTCAGGCCAGCCAAGGCTACATAATGAGACACTGTCTGAAAAAAACAAAATAAAACAAAAACAGATTATTATGCTGTGTCTGCTTGCATCTCTCTAGCTAATCTTGGACAAGATTCTTAACTTTCTCTTTTTCTTTTTTAGATTTATTTTACCTGTATGAGTGTTTGCCTGCAAGTATGTGCACCATGTGCATGCCTGGGCCTTTGAGTTTCTCTTGATACCTAACAATTTCTTATCTAAAAGTGAGGTAGAATTGACACTTAAGAAATTGCATATATTTAAAGTTTATAATTTGACAACCCTGATATGCACTGTGAAATCATCCTGACAATCAGCATATGGTGAGCACATTCATCACCCCCAAAGTTTCGACCTGCCACTTTGTAATTCCTTTATTCTGTCTTTCAGGACTCTCCCACCCTCAAATACCCACTTGTCTGCTCTCTGTCTCTGCAGACAAGATCGAATTTTCTAGTAAAAAAAAAATAGTGTTTAAATTCAGTAGTTTGAGAGTAAGATGAGATATGGACCTAGACCTGGTGGCATGGGCCTATAATCCCAGCTACTGGGGAAACTGAGGCAGAAGGATCACAAGTTTAAGTCCAGCCTGGGCTTCAGAGTGAATGAAATACAAAAACTCTTTAAAATGCTTTTCAACACACATACAACTATACACATAATATAGTTTAATTATAATATGTATGTCTATATCAGCAATCAGGTTTCCCTAGCTTGAGCCCCCAAAGCAATAGTGTAAAGCTGCGGTTAAAAGCTCGGACTTCTGACTCATCAGCCATAAGTCTGAATCTTAGCTCTGTCATTTACTAGCTGTGTGACTTCGGGTAAGTTACTCAACATCCTGAGGCTGATAGTTGCCCCATGCTTCGGAAAACTAATAATAGCACCTAATCTCATGAGGANGTTGTGAAATGGCATGCAAGTGCTTGGTTAAGACTGGACCTGTCACTCGACCAGTGGTCACCACCTGTCCTCAGTCATTTTGAAGAGCACCATGTCAATTCTAAGGAAAGAAAATGAGAACTCTGATCATGAAGTGTTAAGCTCAAGGGAACATTTCTGAAACATTAGCGTCACTCATCTGTTTGTCATGGTGTCCAGCTGACTCTGACTCAGGTCTTTTTCTTAAGCACCCAATGGATTTCCTTTCTCACAACCCTTAGGGAAGTGTCATGCTATCCNTTTCTTCATAATCCCAACCTCTGAATTTAGGACCTTAGAGTCATTTCATTTTACCTTTGTGCTCTGACAAAAAACTTTCCTGGAGACTGCCACAGTTACTCAAACATTTGAGGGGGCAGGCATCTTGGAAACACAAATGTCTTGGGTAAGGTTTCTATAGACGTGATGAAACACCACGACCAAAAGCAACTTGAGGAGGAAAGGGTTTATTTTGCTCACAGTTTCATATAACAGTTCATCCTCTAAAGTAGTAGGAGCAGTAACTCATGCAGGATTGGAACCTGGAGGCAGGAACTGATGCCGAGGACATGGAGGGAAGCTGCTTACTGGCTTGCTCCTCATGGCTTGCTCAGCCTGCTTTCTTATAGAATCCAGGACCACCAGCCCAGGAGTGGCACCACCCACCATGGGCTGTGCCCTCCCATATCAATGACTAATTAAGAAAATGCCCTACAGCTGGGTCTTAGGGAGGCATTTTGTCAATTGAGGCTCCCTCCTCTCTGATGGCTTTAGCTTGTATCAAGTTGACATAAAACTATCCAGCACAACAGAAAACTGAAGTGCTTTTCATGGTAATATTCTTTTCTTTTTGTTGTTGCTATTTTTTGAGACATAGTCTGATGTAGCCCAGGCTGGCATTGAACTCCCTATGTAGCAAAGACTTCCCTTGCAGTGGGATTATAAGCACTTGTGGTTTGTGATAAACACTCTTTAATAGTTTTCTCTTTTATGTCCACTACTATTGCTACTCTTTTTTGAACTGTCAAGAGCCGCCAAATTCATACTTGGTGAAGTTCTCTCCCTACAGCATAAGCTACTTTAATCAAGTATTTAGAGATACAACCTGGCTGGAGAGGTAGATCTGCAGATAGGTGCTTTCTATGCAAGCGTGAGGACCTAAGTTCAGTTCCCCAGAATCCAAGTAAAAGGACAGGAGTTGTGGTATGTAGCCGCAATCCCAGGGTTGAGGGGCACATGCGGGAGGATCTCAAGACTTCTCTGGCTGGTCATTTTAGCCAATCAGTGAGCCCTAACTAGGTTCAGTGAGATAACCCTGTCTAAAGGTGAAGAGCAGTAGAGGAAGACACCTGCTGTCAAACTGTGGCCTTCACATGTGCACGAACAGGTGTGTACACCAGCACACATATACATGCACACATTTGTATACAACACAAGTATACAGTGCTCTAGCCTCAGTAGGCCAAATGAATAAGTACATAAATCATACAGTAGAATTTACCAAGAATTGGCTGTGTGAATAAAGAAGAGAGGAACATTAGCATTAGTTTCCTTCCCGTTGGTAAGTGTGGCAGACACCCCCGAAAATAACTCTCCGTGATCCCTTATTTTAGGGACTGAGAACTTTCTTTAAGCCCCTCTCCCTGAGTCTGGGTGGAATCAGAATCAAATCCAACCCAAAGACTGCAACCAGAGTGGTAAAACTCTACTCCTGTGATTACATCACAGCCTCTGTCCATGTGATGGACAGTCACATTACGTAAGAATCCATCTCACCAGCAGATGCTCACATTCACGTCGACCTTGAAGAAGCACAGCTGTGCTGTGGCCTGCCTGTGGAGATGACCACCTTGCAAGGAATTCAGCTTCTAGATGCTCAGGCCACCCCAAAAACCTTGAAACTGTTATGGACTGTTTACTTACAAAAATATAAATGAGCCTGTAGTTGGGATTTTCTTTTGGCCACCAACCAGTTTCCAAATAAAGACACAGAGACTTATTATTAATGANGAATGCTCAGCCTTAGCTTAGGCTTGTCCTACTAACTCTTTTAACTTAATTTAACCTGTTTCTATTCAATGATGTTTTGCCCTGCAGCTTTTTACTTTTCTTTCATTCTGTATGTCCTATTTTCCTGCTTCCTCCGCATCTGGCTGGCCCCTGGTGTCCCCTGTCATCTCTTTTTCTTTCTTTCTTTTGATCCTAAATTCCTCCTCCTATTTATTCTCCCTGCCTGGAAGTTCCACCTATATCTCCTCCCTTGCTATTGGCCATTCAGCTTTTTATTAGACCAATCAGGTGCCTTAGGTAGGCAAGGTAAAACAGAAACATATCTTTGCATAGCTAAACAAATATTCCACAACATTTCCCCTTTTTGTCTAAATAAAAAGAAAGATTTTAGCTTTAACATAGTAAGACTATATACAATAAGAACAATTATCAAGTAAGACTTACATTTACAATATCCAGTCCATTTGCATTTGGCAAATTCAGAGAAAATACTCCATTATCTATCCTATCTTGGTGAGTCCAAAGTTGTGTACCTAATTTACTTTCTATCCTAACTTGTATTACCAGCCCAAAATTATCTTTTTAGACCTCAGAACATTTTTTAGATAAGTAATTTAAACTTTTATTTCTCAACATTCTAAATTTTATATCTCTTATATAAATTTCTTTTCTGAATTTGGTAACAAGGAAAACTATAATTATAACTACTCATCTTCAACTCCATCAGAGACCCAAGAAGGATATAATATTACCTGAGTAAACAGGAAGTGCAGAGCAAGCATCTTCCAAAACTATAGAAATGACAGAAACAGCTGGTTGCCTGGATAATCACCAAGGTTCTTCTGCAATGTTGGGGCATCCATCTTCAGCCTACAGGCCTAGAATATCTGACAGACTTTTCTGTGAANCAGAAATTTTAAAGGACTGTCCCACCTTGTCCTGGTAAAATTTGGCAGTCTTTTTCCTTTGTGTCCTGCTTGTCCAGTTTATACAGCATACTGTCAGCAGTTGAGACAAGGGCACTTTCTTGCGCAAATGGCTAGCTTTGCCACAATGAAAGTGAATTCNATGTGGAAGTTCTTCAATGCCCATCATCCTTTTATGAAGTAGATTGGTGCTGCCAGGAGTAGATTTGTCTCACTGTCATGAAAAGCCTTACATTATTAAACATCNTAAATGCCATATTCTATAGGTCTCTGAAGCATTTGAAGAGCATCTGTCTATCTAAAATATATGTTTAACCTTGAAAACATACTTAACATGACTACAAATTTGATTGGTATAGATGATTAACTAATAACCTATATTTCTTAATTATCCTAAACAGTTTGTAATAATAGCTTCCAAGGACTAGAACTTTATATTACATTTTTAAATGAGCTGCATAGGCACAATACCTTAAACAAGAGTAAAAACATATATGGCATAACAAAAATAACCTTAAATTTGTATTAATACAAAAATCCATACCAATGTAAAATATCTGAGATAAATAGTTGTTTTTTTATCCTATATTCGTAAATCGCCACTGAATGACCAAAACCACCCATCTCACCTCTTGGGAATGTGGGTGTTGTGTTCTCTAGACTGCTTCCTGTTGTCTGGAGGTGTTAACATCCCCAGGGGACTCTGAGAAAATTGAGATAATGGGCAAGTCCTAAGAAAAATAGCTATAATGTTTGTTGTCCAGTCTCTGTGTAATGGGAAAGTACAAGGNTTTTCTGAAGTCCTGGCTAGAATNGTCTGTGAGGCTGGACCATCTTAGCTAGCAGTCTTGAAGTTGTTCTGAATGAAGAACTCTGTGGAAACTGCAACAGAGTTCAGTTACTAAATAGCCTATGCCACCCATTTTCATTGGTGTCTGGTTCCCTTGCTCTGAAAACACACAGACTTTCAAAGGTAACATACATATCTGCATTAACACAAGTATGGACTGTGCATTGTACACAGCCATCCAAAGATGTTTTTTTTTGTTTTATGTTTGAGCAGATAAAAGACATCTGTCAACTTTATAAGTTTGGTTAGTCTGTATAACCAAACCTCTAATCCATGCCATATGAAAGGATGGCATGTAATAATAAGTCATGAGAACTCTATAGTCAACAAGATTTGTCATGTTTCATCCAGTCTCAGAGTTGTCCCCATGTCAAGAGATCAGTATATACGTCACCTGTCTTGTAGTCTTTCTAGGTTTATTTTTTTTTTAATGTCTGTAGCCAAGATTTTTGGGGGATCTCCCCCAATCAAATCTGGTCTCTATTAATTTTGAAGGAATCCACAGCCTTCCATTTCCTGTGGATACAAAAGTATAACCACTCCCCTAACACAATACATTTTCTGAATTCCATTTTAAAGTTAAGACATCCATAAACTATCCAGGCTGGTTTAATTCAGCAGTTCCCTTTACAATCCCATGTCTGTCAGCAGCTGCTGTTCACTCATCAGCATTCAAAAAATTCAAGTCAACAAAACATCATACAGAATCCAAACTCCCTGTCTATTTCCCATTTTTATGTGGCTTATTCTTTGTGTTACTTACTCTTTCTTTAAAGACTTTATTTAATTATTTTTAAACTATTTATTTTTTCCTATGACTGTCTATACATATTTTCTTATCTTTCTTAAGCACTATGTACACTGTAACCTGTTTAAAGGGTTTTTCTGGTCTGGACCTGTTTTACTGTGCACCTGTAGTGTTTGTTCTCTGACTCCTTGAGCCAAACCTCAAACTGCTAAGCTGGCAGCCAAGCCCTCTGCTGCGTGACTCTAGTGGTTGGCTCCACCCTCTCCTTGGCTCTGTGAAAGCTGAACCATAAGCCTGCAGGCCTGGCTGAGAGCTGCATTGAACAAAGAGCTGCACTGAACTGCCCCAGCTCTAGGAAGTTGGTGCCCACACTGTGACAGGTGTTTTTACTTAGCTTGTTTCTACCTAGCNTGCTGGCTGCTCAAATGTTCTCTAAAAGGAACCGTATTCATTTTTTTTTTCAGCTTTCTCAGACCCTATATGGAAATTTGGGCCTTATGTTGGGCACCATTTGTAGTTGGAATTTTCTTTTGGCCACCAACCAGCTCCCAGATAAAGGCAAAAAAATTTATTATTAATTATGAATGCTCAGCCTTAGCTTAGGCTTGTTCCACTAGCTCTTTTAACTTAATTCAACCTGTTTCNATTCATCTACATTTTGCCTTGGGGCTTTTGACCTTTCATTCTGTATGTCCTACTTTGCTGCTTCCTCGAGTTTGGCTGGCTGGGCCCAGGTGTCCCCTTGTTGACTCTCTTTTTTTTTTTTCTTCTTCCTTTTGAGCCTAAATTCCTCCTCCCATTTATTCTCCNTGCCCAGAAGTCTCACCTATATGAGCCTATTTTTATGTCCTGTTTTGGTTTTTGTTTGTTTCTTTGAGACAGAATCTCACTCTGCAACCTAGGCTAGTCATGAACTCATAGCAATCTCTGGCTCCCAAGACATAAACCACCATACCTAGCTCTCCTTTCTCTGCTTCTTGTTATTCTGAAATATGAAGAGTTGAATAATCCCTGCTACACATTCCTATCATCATGGAGGGAACCATCTGCCTCTCTGCCTTCCCCCACCCTGATGTACTATATCCCCTCAAAACTGAAATAAAATTTTCTTCCCTTTATATATATATAAAGATATATATATGAATATGATGGTGCATGCCTTTAATCCCAGCACTGGGAGGCAGAGGCAGGCAGATCTCTGTTAGTTCAAGGCTAGCCTGGTCTACAGAGCAGGTCCAGGATAGCCAGAGCTACACAGAGAGACCCTATCTAAAACACCAAAACCAAAAAGTCTCCTTCACCTAAATTTTAGGTGATAGTCATACACCTTTCATACACTATGCCTCTCTGGAAAAGAAAGGCTGCACATTTATAATAATAATCCTGCCTTNGGTCAGCACGATGGTGCAGTGGGGAAAGGTGCTTGATATGCAGGTTGGTGAACCCAGTTTGATCCCTGGGAACCGCATGTTGGAAGGAGAGAACCAATGCTATAAAGTTGTACTCTGACCTCCACATGTGAGTCTGTGGCACTCACCTCCAATCAATCATCTCTTTCTCCCTGTTTGTCTGTCTCATAATAATTAATTAATTAAGCTGAAAGTTTGAAAGACATCCTCGATTAGCTATTGTCTCTGTGACNTTTTCTGTTTGGTNATGTCATGACCCATCACACTCCATTTTTACTTCTGGCCCAGGTTTCAATCTCTNAATATCCNTTCTTCTCGCTATGGTAAAAATTGCTTGTCTCTCATTTTATCCAATTGATTAAATNTCAAATTAATCTTTTAAAAAGTTTTTTTTTCATTTATTTATTTACTTATCTATTTATCTGTGACATGAGGTGCACACATGCTCTATATGTGGAGATCAGAGAACAACTTGTTGGAGTTGATTCTTTCCTTCCACCACTTCCTTCTGAGGTTCAAACACAGGTGGTCAGCGTTGGCAAGCCCCTTCATCATGCTGACTCATCTCACTGNCCCCTTCTGATAGTCCTCATTGATTTGATTTTAATCTTGCTACTGTAATAATCCATGAGAGAAAGACACAGACAAGCATGATGATTAAGCCTATTAAAAGTCCTTTATTAGCA
>LZPO01017412.1:129465-146777 GCA_001675575.1 Neotoma lepida
TGCTCACTGAATGGCAGAGACAGACAATGCAGAAGTGCTTACCAAGGCTTAAATACGGTGTTATGACAGCTAGTTTGGGGTTAATAGGAATGGTCTTTTTCTTCCCAGCCTCCTTCTTACTTCCTGTGGTTAGTTCTTAAAATCATTTACATCATCTAAGATACGTGTTTCCTGTACGAGATTTCCAATAAACTTAAGTGAATGGGTTGAACTCAAGTATTCTCAAGATGATGGGCTTTTTAAATAGTTAGCAGTATTTGGTGTTGTATCTAGGTGAACATTGGATATTTTTGTAAGTTATGAGTTGTTTATTCAAATTAAAAGATTATTCAAGACAATCTCTTGGACAATTCTATTATTATGCTGCTAGGATTTACCTTTAGAGACAGGCTGAGTATTATTGCATTGGATCAGTTTCTCTGAACTTGGTGTCTTTGCTAGTAAATGGCATTCCTGGGTAGGTCATCCCTGAGGTCTCACACAGCTCCAACATTCCTGTACTTCCTTGACACCTACCAGGAGAGGCTCTACCTTACTTGTGTAGCCCATCACTCAGTTTCATGTTGGTTATTAGCTTCCATGGGATCTAATGGCTTAGCATCCAGAAAGTGTGTGTATGTGTGTGTGTGTGTGTGTATGTGTATTGTGTATGCATGTGTGTGTTTCATTGGTCAAACCAATCTCTAAAAAATGCCCACATGAAATAAAAGCCTTCTGTAACTTTATTAGCTGATTATACCAGTAAGCATCTATTTGGCATAACTCTCCAGGCTTTTATTGAAGTAATTCTCTCATCTGTATTAGCATATAAACTTTCAACCCCTCTAGTGAAAATTCTTCTCAAGTGTATTTTGAGATGGAAAGCAGACGTGACTTTCGTCTTCAGATGGTTTAAGTATACATTGTTAAGATGTAAATTATGAGTAGTTTCAAAATTGAAGTTTCTTTCTTAAAAATTCATTTCATTGAATTAAACCATTGGGTGCTTTTGGAATAAAATGGAATATATGCTGCACAATTAAAGAGAGTTCTTTTCATTCACAGAATTTCACAAGTGTGAAATAATATAGACAAAAACATTAACTCTGGCTCTTCATGACTCTTCTCTAAGGGAAGGGTAAAATAATAGAGTTTAAAACATTTTGTTTAGAAGATTCGAGTTCCTTAAGTATTGATAGTGAGTATCTCTGTTAAGTGCCATATTTTTGGGTTAAGCCTGTAATGAGTTTAAACCTGAGAACAAGATGGATGCAGAAGCAAAGTGTGACCCTCCCCCTAAGATGTGTAAGTGGCCAAGAGACAGCTAGCTAAAAAGGACATTTTTAGTCTTTATCCCCACCCTGGTTCCTGTAGGATTTACTCCATGGGCCCCAGCAGGAGATTCCCAACCCTTCAGAACACACCCAGGATTGCCATTTGCCCACCCATGCCTGTAACTCAGGGTGTCTGAAGCTGTGAAATATATAAATGTAATAATGATGACAAAGCAGTGTAATTTACTGAAGACTGACTCTGCCTAAGGCATCATAAAAAAGTTATGAGTTATAACATCCCGGCAGGACAACTCTTTAAAACTTCACACTTCTCTACTCNCTTGCCCCTTGTCATTTCTCTACCAGGCACCCTCAAGAGAAAAGAAAAANAAACAAAACATTAAGCTGTTGTTCAAACAATATTAATACTAGGTCATCAGCAGATGGAATGATAGCTCTAAGTAACAGTGTGACATTGACTAGTCTAAAGGGATTCACAAGTATAGTTTGTGTAGCAAACTCTCTCCAAATTTACAGTCCTGGGAATAACTGCATATGCTGTCAACGGATATAGATAGAAATAACAGCAGAACTTCCCCCCAGGCCAGTGNTCTCTGTTGAGGGCTCTGTAATTACGTAGGCTAAATGAGCTGCAGCTTGAGCTAATAATACCACACCGAGTACTCGAAAGCCATAATTATATGACAACACGATGTGCACTTGGCAAGATTTCCAGTGTGAGGGAATCTCTCGTCAAATGGCCTCTGGCAGAGTTAAAAGTCAAATTTGGGGGTTAGAATAATTGGTCTAGACTGAACCAGCTCCGGACACTGTGGCTCAATTAGAGTAAGTTGTATGTCTTAGACAGTCAAACGCCATGATGATGACTATGTCCGGCAATAGCTTAAAATCCTAATTTACATATCGTCTTATTTATTTTTAAAACACAAAGCCTTTCCAGGCTTGAACACCTATTATGTACCTGTGTGCCTCAATGCACATAGATTTTTTTTAAAAATAAAAATCCAAAAAGAGAAAGAGGGAATAACTTNAGTTAGTTGCTCGTCGTGGTACATATAATTGTGACACAGAGTATATTATCTAGACATAGGTACAGTCTCCAATGAGTTGACAATACCACTGACAGCTCTTCTGTCTTCAAAAATTTTTTTACATTAAACCACTACTCTATTGGTTGGTTTGAAGACATTTCCATTCTGCCCCATCCTTTTCCTGGTAAAATAATAGAGAATTGCCTTTGAATAGCTGAGTGTTGTTGTTATAAGTTGTGATAAACCACTGTATTTTATATTGTGTGCTACCTCTTCTGTGGGTATTACATCCATGCAAACTGGTCTTTCCCTCTTCCCCATGGACACAGAGAATTCTGTTCCTTTCAAAAAGGTCAGTTGCCAGGTTTCCACTGTATAATTTATCTCTGAATTCCGTTTAGCTTATGAAAGGCCTTATGTAGGAATCTGTTTGGTAGTGTTTAAGGTATATTTACTTAAATTTCACCAAGTACCACCCACTGTTCTGGTAGAAATTACTTATGGCTTAACTAAATTTTGGACTTTTTAGGAATGCATTTTGATTCCAACTGATTTTGTTCTTCCTCTCTCCCTCCCTTCTTCTCTCCCTTCCTTCCTTCCTTTCTTCTTCCATTTTTTCTTTCTGAGTGTGTGTATATGTTTGTGTGTGTGTGTGTGTGTGTGTGTGTGTGTGTGTGTGTGTGTGTGTGTGTGTGTGTGTTTGTGCACACGCTTGAGCATGTGCATGTCAACTTTGGATGTCATTCCTCAGGAGATGTCTGCTTTGTTTTTTGAGACAGTTTCTCACTAAGTCTGGGGCTTACCAGTTAGGTCAGGCTGGCTAGACAGTGAGCCATGCATTGGGCACTTCACCCCCTGAGCCATCGCCCTGGCATCTGTCCCTCCTTCCAAACTGATTATTTTCAAGAACTTGTCTCTAAATGCACCTAGATTTCTCATGACAGTTGTGAGTCATATCCAACTTGTTTACATAGAAATCTTTTCCAAGTTTTTTTTTTTTTCTTGAGAGAGCATAATTTGATTTCGTACAGTTTGTTCAGTTCAGGAAATGACGAGTGTATTTTGATGAAATTAACCTTTTAACAGAGAATCTGGATCATCCAGAAGCAATGGTCAGTCTGAGCTGATGAGTTTTGAGAAGTCACCATTCCCAAAAGCACTCAAGAGAGTCACCCCCTCCTCCCATTTACTATCTGGGTTTAAATTTGTTTTCCCATTGCGAAGACTGGTGAGGGTATTGTGAGGTAAATAGAGCTGTTCAAAACAAGAAATCATGCTGAAGACCACTGGTTACCTCTGTGCTTGCCGAGGTAAAGGCTCACAAGTGCTTTCTCTCTTTGGTAGCATTGCACATTCCAATAACCCATTTGAATTGTATACCTCAAAGGAATCCACATAGGGATGTATCTGGCAGAAGTGAAGAAGCTAATAATTGAAATGAAGAGCAGAAACTACCTGTGCCACTAAAGCTGACCAAGTGATTATTAGCACATGCGCCACAGAAGTTCAGTTCACTGTGGTTCTTGCTCTATGCTGACCGATATTGTTAGCTTATCCTCTTCTATTTCAGAAAGAGTACAGTTTCTTTCTCTCTTTTTTTACTTTGTTCCTCCCTCCCTTCTTCTTTTCCTCTCTTCCCTCTTTTATTTCATTTTTGAAGATGAGATAATCTATAAGAAAGGAGATAGATCTGGTAAGAGAAGTTAGCAAGAAAGCCCAGATATAAGATCCACTCACAAAAATCTATCATGTTCCCCCNCATCAGCAATGATCAGCAAGGATCATCTATAACAGATTCTGTGGTGCCACTCATAACAGCAAACAACTTCACAGATNAACCAGCAATGGGGCAGAGGTTAAGAGTTCCAGAGAAGATCATGGAGTCAAAACACCAGAGTATTAAAGATAGATGACGTCCGCAAGGAAGCCTGATTCTAGTTTTAGACATCAGCTGCTTAGGGAGGAGAGAGAATGTTATATAGAAAGACTCTCCTCTAAAGGCCTCGTGGTTTTTCACTAGCCTTGCAAAGCAGGCTGCACTGTCTTGGACTACTTATCCAGTCGTGGCCTGTAGTGAACTGCTTTGGAGGACAGAAATAATAAGGGTCAAATAATGTTTCCAGAACATTATAGTAAAAACAATATCTCCTTTTAGGGCAAAGGTCAGCTGGGCTTATGAGTAAGAAATAATCCTGTGAGCTGTGCATGATTAGCACTGCCGCCCTGTCAAAGGCAGATCATGGTGCATGAGGGGGAACAAGAAAAAGAGTAGGATGCTTCCAGAAGCCCACAGAGCTCTAGACCGCCTCTTCATCCAGGAGCACAGGTTGTTTCCCTCATTCTGATGAGTTCACTCCTAACAAAGAAGCTGTAGGTCCAGGGAATGAGGTGAGGGGACTCTGAATCCTTTCAGTTTAGAATTTTTCTCAGGGTTATTTGCTTACATTTTCAATTTGTAAATTACAAATGCAAAGTAATACCATATTTTTACACAGATATTGATAGATTCAAGGGTATATATTGCTGACACACTAGGATGAGTTCTTATAAACAGAATAGAGGTAAATCCAAGAATGAGGAACAAGGCAACCATGTCATCAGAGGGCAGCCGTACAAAGACTGATGATGGCAGCCTGCCAGAAGTAACAAATCCCCAGACCAAAGCCACATAGGTCTATCTGTCCATCTGTCTGTCTCTCTCTCTCACTCTTCTATTTCTTATTTTGTTCAGACAGTATCTCAAACTAGCTATAGCTAAGGATGACCTCAAACTCCTGATCTTTTTGTCTATATCTCCCAAGTGCTGGCTGGATTCAAGGATATATATATATATATATTATATATATTTATATATATATATGTGTGTGTGTGTGTGTGTGTGTGTGTGTGTATGTGTGTGCCTGCATTGGAACTGATCCCCATACTTGGCATGTTAGCGCACATCTGTGATTCAAGCACTTGTGAGGCTGAGGCAGGAGGATTACTGTGAGTTTGAGGCAAGTCAGAGTCAACTAATGAGATTCTATCTCCAAAACAAATGAAACAAAACCCTGCTCCAGAACTGATCCCTACTTGAGGTGAAGAAGAGTCTGGGGATGTGGACCAAAAGCAGAAAAGGAAAGACAGCAAAGGCAGGCATAGGTGATGGTGGCATACCAAGTAGTTTAATAATAGTAAAATTAAGTAAAACCCTGTCTCAGAAAAAAAAAATTAAGTAAACCCTGGGGTGGGGGCTGGGCAGATGGTTCAACAACTTCAAGCACTTGCTGTTCTTGCAGAGGACCAGTGAACAGCTTTGCCTGTAACTCCAGTGTTGGGGGATGCGAGCCCTTTTCCGATTTCCAAGTATATCAGACATGTATGTGGTATACATACATGCAGGCACTCACACTGATGCATAAAAATAGATAAATCTTTTAAAAAAAGATTAAGTAAACAAGTCGAGTGAGGTGCTTCATGGGTAAAGGCACACATGACCAAACCTAACAACCTGAGTTTGATTCCTGTGACTCACACAGTGGAAAGAGAGAACCAACTCCTGTAAGTTGTCCTCTGACCTCAACATACACACACTGGCACATACACACATACACAAAAATAATTTTAATAAAAATTAAGTAAACATAGAATGTCTAAGAAGACAAACAAGGGAAATTAATCCAGATGTGAGTCTTAAAGAGTCTCTCGCTAAATGCCTAAGGATGAATTAAGTCTCAAAGGAATAAAACTACATAGGAATAAAAAGATATAGAAATTAAACACTGAACCAATTTTGCAATACCCCACAACTAATAACTGGCATACTTCCTTCAGTGGAATGAGACTTCTCAGCAGCTCTGACTGTAGGAGAAAGTTTTGTCCGGGTCCCACCAGGCCCCATGGGCCCACAGCTGCTTATAAAATAATTACCCAAGGCTTATATTAATTACAACTGCTTGGCCATTAGCTCAGGCTTATTACTGACTAGCTCTTACACTTAAATTAACCCATTTCTATTAATCTATATGTTTTGCCATGTGTTCCGTGGCTTTACCTGCATCCCATTACATGTTGCTCCTTGGGCGGTGGCTGACATCTTCTGACTCAGTCTTCCTCTTCCTAGAATTCTCCTTGTGTGCTTATCCCACCTATACTTCCTGTCTGGTTACTGGCCAATCAGCATTTTATTTATCAACCAATCAGAGCAACACATATTCACAGCATACAGAAAGATATCCCCATCAGCTGACAGTATCTTTTTTGGTAGCAACTTGGTGGGGAATAGGTCCCTTAAATCTATGACACATTTTATTAGTTCTGTGCCAAAGAATTCCAGGGACTAGTGTCATCCCTTTTGTACTATGACAGAGAAATAGTCAAGAGCATTTGCTTGCCAGAGCCTCTGAGAGCAAGACCACACTTGGGGAGGGAATTAACAAAATCCCTTGGTTTCCTTGGCCCTTGTCCTCATCAGAACAGGCCCTCAGTTTTCTCTAGAGGCCTCAGAAAAACAACCCATCAGTCAAACACAAACAAGTATTATAAAGGTCCCCGTGGTATCTCTCTCATTTGTTCCCAAACAAGGCTACTCTGTTAACTCATGGTAAGATTCAGTTTCTATTCCTTCTACTCCAGTGGACATGCCCACCTCTGTCTCTAGAGAAAGCTGGTCTGTGATACCCTGTTGCCACCTACCCCTGGGTGCCTTCTGTGTTCCACTGGCTACTCATCCCTGATGCTTCCAATTACCAGAGATCCTGGCTCCCTGGTCTGCATTACACTGACAATGCAGGGACATAAGTGAAGCATCCTTCTTCCAGTAGAAGCTCATCAATTAATTATCTTCTTGTCAAGTTTGGGTGGCAGAACTCTGGACTTTGACTTTAAATGTCTTTCCACTAGCCACCAGCTAAAATGTGGGTCTGCAGGGTCTAATCAAATGGCTGAGTTGAGAACATCATGTAGTAAGGAGAATTGTCCCTCTAGTTTGACATCTGTTTCCTCTTCCAGTCACAATTCTCTTCCCCTTGGCTC
Organism: Neotoma lepida; assembly: GCA_001675575.1. Taxonomy (NCBI): domain Eukaryota; kingdom Metazoa; phylum Chordata; class Mammalia; order Rodentia; family Cricetidae; genus Neotoma; species Neotoma lepida. Next base: position 136,784 of record LZPO01017412.1, read on the forward strand.
TGCGAGCAGACGTCCTGAAAATGCACCTCACTGCTCACCCGAAAACCACAGTGTAAACTAGAATACATGGAAAGATGCTTCCTCCATGGGCTGATCAATTGATAAAACCTTCAGCAGATGTGGAANGTTTGGAATGTTGCTTAACTATTATTTCTTTGGGCCAGCCTTTGCTCCCTGGATAGCCATTTCTTGCCCACTCTGGTGTTGGAACTAACATCCTTTGACTAATAGATTAAAAAAAAAACAAAACACGTTAGACTTTATTAACTTAGCAAGCCTCTAGTTTCTACCAACTAAAAAGGGAGGAATGTCATTAGATAGTGTCTGTGGCCCATAGGAGAGACTCCCCCATCTTGCTGTAACCACTACTCTGATGTATGAACCGACTATTTTTGAATTGCCTTGACTTGTGACTTTCCTTGATCTGCTACCGTAAAACTTCATTAAACTCCTTCGTCATTGGGAATGTGGAATCTGGGGTAATGTAACTTCACGTTTCCNGGGGCACGGTCACTCAAATTTGGCTCTGGAATAAACTATCTCTTACTCTCTTTTAGGTTGANAGTTGTGGGGTTTTGCTGTTTTGTTTTCTTGCACCAACAAGAGGAGTGTCTGGATTCCACTTATGTTCACAGTGGGACTCTCTCCAACATAAATTAGAAGAGCAGGAAGAGGAACATAGCTACCTCCACTTCCTGTTTCCTGACACTGCCTCTGGGCTCCACCTGCCCCACCCCCACCCCAGCTATAGATGGTAAGTTTCNCTTGAAACACTGAAGGCCATCTATGTTGTTTGGGTATGGACCAATGATCCAGAAGAGGAACTCTCCAGTGCAATAGAGATTTGAGAGTGATTTCACCTTTTCATACTCAGATTGCCTTCCTTGTGCTTTCCTTATTCTAACTCCAGGAAAGTGTGTGTATATGTGTGTGTGTGTGTGTGTGTGTGTGTGTGTGTGTGTGTGTGTGTGTGTGCATGCGCGCGTGCACGCACTGCTCCTGTCAGACAAAAAGAGGAAATAACTATTTCTGTGTTAGGTAAGAAGAGGAAACAGAGCCAAGGTTACACCATCAGATGGGAGTGCCAGGTGCAGAAAGAGAAAATAGTTTGTAATNGTTTATTTCGCTAACAAAGCTAGGGGAAGGATGACTGCAGTAGATTTCAAAAGCCTTGTGTCTCTTTGATTTTGTTCATATTAATGGGCACTTTGGTGGCTGGTGCTGGCAGATGCAGCTGTCCTCTGATGTGGTCACCTGTTACGGTTCTAGCCAGAGTTACTGGTGTCTGGCTCTTGCCTGGAACAGGGGTATCAAGGCAGANACCCCTGTTGCTAGTTTGAGTGATGTGGAGGCTAGAGAGAACCCACGTGAATTTAACAATGTGGATTCAGGACTTGCATCAGGGGCATAATTCATGCTGGCAAATAAAAATTATTCATCTGCCTGGGTGACGTTAGAAGTGACTTACCGGGGGAGTGTCAATTCTAAGTACCAATGGTAGTGCATTAGTACTGTGCAGAAAANCTACAGTTAAAGGCAGTAAATTTCAAACAGTGACTATACACTCAGCTGTGAGCTTTTAGAGGCCAGCAGGCGTTAAACCACTTGCACTTTGGCCATGCATTCTTTCCAAGGAGCTATTTATTCCATGGTTCGTTTAGCAGGCCAGGGTAGCAGGAACCCTTCACCGGAAGGAGGGGGAAGATTGACTTAAGCTATTGTCTTATTCCTGATGAGGAAGAAAGACGCTGTATTAATGAGTTCGNCATTAAGGCGNTGAATACATAATGTCCCCTCACTGAAACAAAGAACAATAATAGCAATTTCACCTGTTCGGAAAGCCTTGTTTTCTTCCTCCTCGGAGGATTACAAAGGGCTGTAGCTTTACCAGATAAGGGGAATCTGAATCCTTNAACTAGAGCGAAGAGGTNATGATCTCTGAATTTCATCAGCGATCTATATTCCNGAAATAGCATAGAGCTGCTTCCTATAAAGAAAAATGTTTACTGGATGGAAATTTTATTACCTGGATATTGCATCTGACGGCACCAAGGGCAACCTTTGCCGGCGAAGGTCCTCCTGCCCAAGCTTGGTCTGGATCCTTTTACTAATAGATGCAATCAAACAAAATTTTTGGAGTACTGCGTGATTATTTTTTAAAAGTGGGATTAATATCTTAGACATTTTTTTGTTTAGTGGCAATTGGACCATGTCATTCAGGGTATCAGTTTGACGTAGCAACAGTGAAAGCCCATTAAGGGAAAACTAGTTTCTTCTGGTCAAGAGGATGAAAGGGATTTCCCTGGTCTTGGTGCAGAACTAACATTCCAAGCTCCCCACAAGATAAATAAATTAATCCAGAAATTCATCCAGTTATGCCAATCAATTTCCTGGCCCAGTGACCAACCTTTAGGAAGGCAGGCCCACTCCGAGGNAGGNGAGTTTACTTNAAGGCAGAGGTTCTGACCCTTCCTAATACCACAACCCTTTAATACAGTTCCTGATGCTGTGGTGACCCCAGCCANAAAATTAATTTTTGTTGCTACTTCATGACTGTAATTTTGCTACTNTTATGAATTGTAATGTGAATATCCGTGTTTTGTGATGGTTCAGGGTCATGACCCACAGGTTGAGAACCACGGCTTTAAGGCCNGCTAAAGAAGCAGGTATGATAATTATTCATTTAACAAGATGCTTTTCCTTCCCAGAATTCCTGCCCCTAGCNTGGGCTCTTACAGTATAGCCATGCAGCTTTGTAATTCTGCCTCATGCTCCGAATTACTCATAAAAAACAAAATTTTCCCTTTTCTTCTATGTCTTCTCCAGGCATGCTCTTTGCCTAACACTTTGGGCTNCTTCTTCTAAAGATCCATCTGTGCCATGCAGCTGCCTGCTGCCAGACGGCTGGCCTCTATGCCCTCTGAATTCAAGCGGTCCGTCCCCTCCCCCCTTCCGTCTCCATTCTCCTCCTCCGGCACTGCTTGAGATCACACTTCACTTGCCCTCTGGGTTTTTTTTTTTTTTTTTTTTTTTTTTTCCTTTTAAACGCTAACAAAACTGACTTCTTTGAATAAACTTTGGCTTTGATGGACTTTCCAACTTTCCCGCCTTTTAATTCTTTGACTGGTTGAGAAAACAAACCCACTCTTGCACCCCTAGATGACATCTTCAGAATACATTGTCCTTCTCTACCCTCTCCTAAACCGATTTAAATTGAGTTCACCATTAGATACTTGGAAGCAGGAGAAGGGGAGAAACCCCCATCAGGGCTCAACCGCTAGACACAGCTGTTTCTGTTTTGGAGACAGGGTTTTGTGAGGTAACCCAGACAGGAGCTGCCTGCCCTTGAGGCAACCCTCCTGCCCAAGTCTCGGGAGAGCAGAGATTACAGGGGTGCATCCCAAGGCCTGGAGTAAGACTCCAGTGAATTTTCCTCGAGACTTGGGCACTGCTTTTTCTAAAGTGTGTTCGCCATTGTCCCAAAAGCCAGCTCCTTCAGTATCCCACGTACTGATGAAAACAAGTCATTGGAAGAATGGGTTAAGGAGGTACCAGATTAGATCACTTCACCTCTGATGCCTACTGTCCACCTTTCTCCTGGCCCATCGGCAAACAAACGTCATCTTTTTCTTAGCATTGGTGTTGTGGGATGTCACGTTAACTATGTAAAGATGTGTTGCATTAGTTTATGTTGCAGAATATTACTGTAACTGTGTAAAGGTGTGTTACATTTATTTATGCTGCATTTGTTTAACTAGGTAAAGATGGTTACATTTGTTTATGCTGCATTTNTTTAATTATGTAAAGATGTGTTGCTGTTTCACCTTGCCTGCCTAAGGCACCTGATTGGTTTAATAAAAAAGCTGAATGGCCAATAGCTAGACAGGAGATGGATAGGCGGGGCTGGCGGTCAGAGAGAATAAGTAGGAGGTGGAATCTAGGCTTGACAGAGGAGAGAACCAGGGAGAAAAAGAGGGAGACACCTGGGGCCAGCCAGCCAGGCACAGAGGAAGCAGGAAAAGTAGGAGATACTTAATGAAAGAAAGGTCAAAAGCCCCAAGGCAAAACGTAGATGAAGAGAAACAGGTTACATTAAGTTATAAGAGCAAGCTAGAAATGAGCATAAGCTAGGCCAAACATTCATAACTCAAGAACTCTCCCTGTCATGATTTGGGAACTGGTGGTCCAAGAAAGCCTGCTACACACTGGTTTAGTTACTAAAGAGCTAGGATGATTTATTCCCTGGTTTTACTTTTGTTCAATTGTGGAAGCATATTTTTCCCAGCGATATATATATATATATATATCTTGTCCTGCTGAGGGAAGTAGAGGGAGATTAGTCAAGATGAGATTAATATTTCATAGGCATGTTTTAGAAAAATTACAACCGAGTTCACAGAATGCTGGAATTCTTGTTCACTTAATAAAAGATTTCTGGCCGGGCGGTGGTGGCACACGCCTTTAATCCCAGCACTTGGGAGGCAGAGGCAGGCGGATCTCTGTGAGTTCGAGGCCAGCCTGGGCTACCGAGTGAGTGCCAGGAAAGGTGTCACCAAAGCTACACAGAGAAACCCTGTCTTGAAACACCAAAAAATAAAAAATAAAAAAAAAATGAAAAGATTTCTGGTATTCCTGCAGCTACCTATGACTTGTATCTTGAGGGGTGTGTGTGTGTACACTAGAGGTCCACCCTGGTGTCAGTCCTTAGGTGCCAAGCCATTCACCTTTTTGTTTGTGTTTGGTTCTTGAGACAAACTCTCTCACTGACCTGGGGCTTGCTGAGTAGGCTAGGTGAGCCTCAGGGAGCCTCCCATCTCCACCTCACCAGCCCACACTACCATGCCGAACCGTGCCGACACTTCACATGGTTCAGGGGCCCTCAAGCTTGCAAGACCAGTACTTTTTTGATGAAGCTGTCTCCATCCCCTCTCCTTGGGGTCTTGGTCAGTAGTATTTGAAATCCATCTCTTTCTGTGCCTCTCTTTGCCTCTGTTGCTCAACAGTGGGAACTGGCTATAAAGTGGTGGATATTTTCTTTTACAGTGTTTCTGTCTGTTTGTGGTTTCTTAAGGTTCTCTCCAGAGATCAAAATTCAGTCATCTCTATGATTTTTCTTGGTCCAGAGAAGTGTATCCTTTTCCTTTTCTGTTTTTTGTTTCTTTTTCTGCCCCTTGCTTTCTCTTTCTTCTCATTCTCCTTTCTCTGAGAGCTGTAGACTGCTGTGCCTTACCCTGCTTCCCGTTCCTGCCTCCTCAGTTCTCCTCCTAGGCGCCCTCCTGACTTTTGGAACTTTCTTCCAGCTGGGTGGGATGCCTGAGCTGTTTCAGGTAGATGAGACACGTGTTGTTTTCAAACCTATTGATTTTGACAAGAAATGGTTAGAAGTCTGAGTTCTATCCCCCAAAAGGAGATTCCGCATGACAAGAGAGAAAAACCTTCCATTTCTGTAGCTTCAACATTTTGACGTATTTAAAGATTTTAAACAAGTCTTACTGGTAGAACTGGCATGCATCAAGCAATTTCTAGAGAATCATGCTATCACTGAGATGTTTCCCTAGCCTAGTGTCAAGCAATTTTGAGCTCAGCTTTGGATAGTCCGTTTGGTTACAACTTGTCATTTTTGGTACCTCAAGCCTGTGTGTTGGCCTCCAGGCCCCTGAGGAGATGGAAAGTTGCACAAAGCCGCAATGTGCCACACCTACCTAAGATCCACAGTGATGGCAGGAACTTGACAATATTGATTTCCTTGAGCTAAATGTGCCCAAGGACACTTAATTGTGACTTTCAGACATCTGATGCCACTCTCCTTCTGGCCTAGGGAGAGGCTGAAAGCAAGGAGGAAGNAAATTTTCCTCCTTGTTCCCTGCAGAGAATCCAAATAGAGAAAGGAGGTCGGATAAGATGGTCTCCTTCCGGATTCTGGGAATGGAACTAGTGAAATAAAATGGGTACATAGGGCTGGCGAGGTGGCTCAGTGGGTCAAGGTGTTTGCTACACAACCTTAGCAGTCTAATGAGTTTGATTCCCAGAACCCATATAAAGATGGAAGGAGAAAACTGACTCAGCAAAGTTGTCCTCTTCCGCTCAAAGGCACACATACCCCCCAACACACACACATACACACACACACGAGATAATAGTAAATATTCTTTTTGATGTGTTAGTTACAGGGGTGAGGTCTGGTCCCGGGGCTGCTAGTGACTGTGAAGCTCCTAGTTTCAGAGTCTGGCTCCAGAATGAACTTTTGCCAAGGCTGTGACAGAGAAGGGCTTCTCCAGTGTGGCTCCACAGTACCCCAGAAACTGATACCGCTACGTTTCAAANAAAACAATAAAGCAAGGGNTTACTCTGGTACTTTGGGCCCTTACAGAACAAGATAAAGATTAAGAATATGGTCTTTGGAAACGGACAATAAAGGTTGAATTCCCGTGCCTTTATAATGTGAAGAGCCAGAATGTTCAGATTACATCCTGGCTCTGTTACTGTGAGAAAATAAGTTTCTGTTGTCTAAAACCCACGCTGTGTAGAAGCCCCTAAAGGTCANCATGCAAACAACTATGCCCACACATGCAATAGGTGATCCAGAGCTAGCAAAAGGACATTAGTGGGACAATTGGTAACATTTGACNAAGGGCTGTAAATTAATTAATAGTAATACATCAACAATAATTTCCTAGTTTTGGTCATTGTACTATGACTATGTAAAATGCTAATATTTAGAGAATTTTGAGAACTTCGGAACNTTTAAATTCTGATCACTTTCCACTTGATTTGGTTTTTTGTTTATTATTTTGTCTTAAGAAAAAAAGACCTTACAATTTAGACAATTTTTTTTCACAGAACAATATTTGTTTGCAATTACCATGTTATTTTTCAGTTTCTTTATCTGCGATTCTTCCTTTGAGCTTGAAGTTTTCTTCTGGATCTAAGAATATCCATTAAAAATTCCTCCCGTGAGACACCACACGTTTTGATCAAGGGGCATACTGAAAGGAAGCTGGAACAGAGCTAGAAGTCTCCTCCCTGCTGGCTGACTTTCCCAGTGGCAGAAGGTGCCGTGAAGGCTGCTGAGGAGGAGAAATGTCATCGACAGTCTTATCCCACTGTGAACCTTGTTGTCTACAATGCTGACCTGCCAGGAAAGATGTACCCACTGATGCATGAGGTTATGGGGGTAACCAACTGCTTTATAATTGGATCTGAGACCCGCTCCACAGAAAGAAACGATACTGTATTGATATCGTAAATGTAGCCGAAGCTTGTGCCTGGGGAGGTCATGGGGAACCTGTTACTGTTGTTTTGCTAAAAGGGNGTGGTGTCAAANTGCTGTCTAGATATTTACTATTGTATTAATGCACCTANANTACTGTTGCTCTTAGCCTTGTTCAGAGAAATTCTGTTTGCAGCAAGTGATGGTTAAGATGGAGACTTACTGTTACTTTCAAACCTGGGACAAACAGCCTAGGTGTCTATTTAACATATCAAAGCAGACCTGGCTGCCAGGGTCCCCCAGCATCCCTCAGTCCCTACCTATTACCAGATATAGACCGCAGTATAACTCCGCCCTCTACCCTGAACTCTCCAACCCTAGGGCTGGGCTGCTAGAGGCTCTTCCCTATATAATCCAGACATCTTGGTTACCCTTCCTTCATCTGGTTCCTCTTTCTCCCTTCTCCCTGCCCTTCTCCTTTTCCCCACATGGCCCAGCTGAGCTCTGTCCACTCTGGACTCCCCCAGATATCCCTCCCTTTGACAATATTCTTCCACATATCTATAATAAACTTTCTCCTCCACCATACCTAGGGGCGGTCATGTCTGTTCCTTTCCTTTTCATTTCTCTTTATCATTCACTTGTAACTAGTCAAATTGCTGAGACTCAGTGAATGTTAAACGCTCAGCCCTGTATAGGAAGGACATCTATATCACATATTCTAAAGCTCCGAAAACATCACGTAGGAGGAAACAGAAAGAATGGAAGAGCCAGAGGATGGCGAGAAGGGCCGGGAATGGCTGCAGCCGGTGTACTCATGAACTCACAGCGGCTATGGTTACCTGTACAAGACTTGCAGAAGATGGTGCCTGTCAACATTCTATCTTGGGTGGGGAGGGGCTCATGAGGACCCACCCCTCCCCAGGAGTGATAGGTAGTTAATGGTTGCTGGAAGAGAGGAGTCATTTTTCAGTACAGTGACTATTGATGTGCTGACCCATGCTCGAGCAAGTAACTAATTAAATTCAGCGGGTCACAAAAAGCAAAAAAGGGACTGGAGAGATGATTCAGCAGTTAAGAACACTTGTTGGGCTGGGCATAGTGGCTCATCCTTTAATCCCAGCACTCGGGAGGCAGAGGCAGACTGATCTACAAAGTGAGTTCCAGGACAGCCAGGGCTACATGGTGAGACACTGTCTCAAACAAAACAAAACAACAGAACACTTGTTGCTCATGCAGAGGACCTGGGTTCAGTTCCCATCACCCACAGGTTGGCCCACAACCTCCCATATTCCAATTCCAGGGAATTTGGCCTCCCTCTTCTGACCTTAGAGGGTACCAGGCACACATGTGGTTCACAGACATAAATGCAGGCAAAACACATACCAGCCAGGTGTGGTAGCCCATGCCTTTGATCCCAGGCAGAGGCAGGTGGATCTCTGTAGGTTAGAGGCCAGCCTGGCCTACACAGGGAGTTCTAAGACAGCCAGGGCTATACAGAGAAACCCTAAAAAAAAGCAAGCAAGCAAGCAAGCAAGAAATAAAGAAAGCAAGCAAGCAAGCAAGAAAGAAAATGACTAAATATATTATGTACAAAATTTTCAAAGGGTAAAAATATAAATTAATTTTTAAAATCCTTTCAGTGTAGATTACTCTCATCTAATTTTTATCTTCATCATTATTTCATTCTTAGTCGGGANAGGTAGTTTTTTTGGATGCACATTTCTAGGCTAGTATTTACTTTCTTTCAACAATAAGAAATAAATATTATTCTGCTGGATGTGGTGGTGCATGCCTTTAATCCCAGCACTCGAGAGACATAGGCAGGTGGATATCTGTGACTTTGAGGCCAGTCTGGTCTACAAAGTGAGTTCCAGGATCGCCAGGGCTGTTACACAGAGAAACCCTTCCTCAAAATACCTATATATGTAATTCTACTGAATCCTAGTTTTGGTTCTACTGTTGAGAAGTCTGTTTTGTGCTCACTTGTCATTTCTCTGAAGTTATCTTTTGCTCTTCGGGTGCTTTTCAGATCCTCTGACCTCGATGTTCTGCAGTTTAATTACGTAACGACTCTTAATTGATCTGTTTTGATTTTGCTGCACCTCCGTAACTATGTGCTGTAGTTTGGACATTGGCCTCCTCTTTTGCTTTCTGGCCAGGAGGTGAGTGGTTTCTCTGTAATCACAAACTGCTTTATCACAGCCCAAAGCAGTAGAACCAACTGATCATGAACCTCCAAAACTATGGGTCAAGATAAATCTTTTCTTTTCCTTAAGGTTTTCATCTCAAGTATTTCTCATACTGACGGAAAACATGTTAACAATGACCCATCCTATCTTTCATTATCTGAAAAATAATTTAGCCATTATCTCTTCAAAAATTATCTCATATCCCCTTTATTTTTATTGTGGTTGTGGCTTGGAGGANGTTGTCACCCATGGGCTCACTTGGTCCCCGGTTGGTGGCATTGTTTGGGGAGGTTGAGGAGAAACAGCTTTGCTGGAGGAAGTATGTCACTGGGGTTCAGCTTTGAGAGCTTAAGGCTTCACCCTACTTCTAGTTCGAGCTCTGCTTGTGCTTGCACTGGAAGATGTGAGCCCTGGCTTCTGTTCCTGCTGCTGTGTCTGTCATGGGATGCCACGATGCTCTGCCATAATGGACTCTGATCCTTCTGGAACTGTAAGCCCAAAGAAAACTTTTTCCTTTTATAAGTTGCTTTGGTCCTGGTGTATTATGACAGCAGTACAGAAGCAGACAATACAGTTGCCTATAATTTCATTT
>LZPO01017412.1:154310-168454 GCA_001675575.1 Neotoma lepida
CAGTGAGGGTGTGTGTGTCACAGCACACTGGTGAGTTTAGATTATAATTCTGTGTAGTCATTTTTCTCTTTCCCTTTTACGTGAGTTCCAGAGCTCGGACTCAGGTCTCTGAGACCTGCTGAGCCATCCCATCAGCTCCTCNTTCACAGTTGCCAAATGTTTTTACATTGACCATAGATCTCTGTGGGAAGCTATCTATNGATGAAACATCAAATCAGTGTCTCTCAGAAAGACTCCAAACTATATATTTGTGTTTTCTACTACAATTAATGCTTTTTGAGAGGAAGTTGTACATGATTGATAAAGACAGAGGGCCAATACATTTATAATAAGAGTTTGTCTGACTGAGTCGTTTTATAGGGGGAAATCATTGCACTATCCATCCAGCTAAACTTAAGAAAATCATGAAAGCTAAACTATTTAACCATTTGAAGCAAAGAGGAAACTGGAAACTCAGTTGGTTCCGGCCCAGAGATCCTTTCACCAAAAGTGGTGATTTGACTCATTGCTTCAGAGAAAACCGTCACCAGTTGCTAGACAGATTCAAANTAGTTGAGTAGGAATCTCATTACTGACTAATGGTCTGTAGTTGTATGTAGTCAAGATGTAGACAAACTGCTGCTAGNACTAACAGTCACCCGTAAGCCAGGCTAGGCATATCTATTTTTCATTCAGCTTTTATAGTCGCCTATAAAGCNCAAGTGTAAGTTACCTGCCATGTCCCTGACAAAATGTCCACCAGGACGACTTATTTGGGGTCCCGGGTTCAGTCCACGGCTGTGTGGTCCCACACATTCGGACAGAGCAGCAGGCTGGCTGGAGTGTGGCAGAAACAGGCTGTTCTTCACTTCTTGATGAACAGGAACCAGAAAAGGAGAATAAGGAAGGGACCAGAGATCCAGCCTNCAGAGCTCCGCCCCAGTAACCTACTTCCTCAACTAGGCTCCCACTTCTCTTCATTACCGCCAACAATTCCATTGTCTTATGAATCTATCCATCGATTAAACCATTGATTAGCCCAGAGCCCTTACTGTAATCATGCTTTACTAATCCCATAGACAGCGCTTAATCCAATCAAGCNGACAATCAAAATTAACTGTCATGTACATTTTATTTTCATTTTACCAGTAAGAAGAAGGAGGCAGAACCGGCAGTTGAGCTTTGGTTTGAGTNTCTGTCTTTCCAAGAATTANAGTTATGAACTGATGCTATAGCTAATGTCTGATGTTCACCAGAGGAGACTGCTCCGACACAGGTCTAAGCTGAGAGAAAGCCTTCACCTTTATTTGCTGGCCGGGGACGACACTGGGTGTTCAGATCCCAGTGGAGTCCCATGCCTTTCTCAGGGCGAGGCTTTAGGCACAAAAACTATATGCAGGGTTGACATACTTCAGTTAGCAAGAAGTGGAACTGCAGAATCCGAAAAGCAAGTAGTGCATTGAGAGACTTTCCCAGAACTATGGACTTGGATGGATTGGGTCTTTGTTTTCATTTTGTCAGGTGGTGCCGTCTATGTGCTGAGTTTTAGGGTCTGAAAGGTACTTCCATCATGGAGTCGGTCGTGCTAAGATTGGAGGGAGGAGAAGGTAGGGGAGTGATGTAAATACAGTGCTCATTTATAAAATCCTAAAACAAAACTTTGATGAAGATCTCAAAACTAAGTTTGTGGGGCTGGAGAGATGGCTCAGTGGTTAAGAGCACCGGCTGCTATCCCAGAGGACCCAGGTTCAATTCCCAGCATCCACAGGGCAGCTCACAACTGCCTGTAACTCCAGTTCCAGGGGATCCCACACCCTCACAGAGACATACCGTGCAGGAAAAACACCAATGCACATAAAATAAAATAAAATGAAATAAAATCATTAAAAAAAAAATAAGTTTGTGGAGGCTGGAGAGATGACTCAATAGTCAAGAACACGACCTGTTCTTGCAGAGGCCTTGGTTCAGTTCCCAGCACTTACTTGGGATGGCTCATAACTGCCTGTAACTCCAGCTTTAGGAGAATTTACTGTCTCTGGCCTCCATGGATACCCACACTACATGCACACACAACTCACACTAAATGCACACACACACACACACACACCAATTAAAAATAAACTTAAGCCGGGCGGTGGTGGCGCACGCCTTTAATCCCAGCACTTGGGAGGCAGAGGCAGGCGGATCTCTGTGAGTTCGAGGCCAGCCTGGGCTACCGAGTGAGTTCCAGGAAAGGCGCAAAAGCTACACAGAGAAACCCGTCTCGAAAAACCAATAAATAAATAAATAAATAAATAAATAAATAAATAAATAAATAAATAAAATAAAATAAAAAAATAAACTTAAAAAACAGTTTATGTCATCAGGCGGCTGAGTAAAAGAAGAAACTGTGACATGGGGTGGTCAGTGTCACTTTGGAGGACCGTGTTCCACACTCAGAAGTCAGAACTCAAGCTTCTGTTGTCTCAGTCAGCCAGTATCTACCGCCGCTCCACTAGTCAGGGCTCTTACTGCCGAGGTGATCCAGCCCCCATATAGGATCATGTGCCCGAATATTCCGTTCCCAGCTGATGGTGCTGTTTGGGATGGTTATGAAACCTTTAGGAGGCGGAGTCTTGCTGGAGGAGTTACATGGGGGTGGGGGAGTTGAGGATTTACAGCCTGACCTCTCTTCCTGCTGTCTCTTATACACATCTAGATGTGTATAAGAGACAGGTGGTGGCGCACGCCTTTAATCCCAGCACTCAGGAGGCAGAGGCAGGCGGATCTCTGTGAGTTCGAGGCCAGCCTGGTCTACAGAGTTCCAGGACAGGCTCCAAAGCTCAAAAGCACATGATTTGGAATGTGTCTAGACGGTGGTTTCTGCCTGCGTAGGGATACAGTTTGATATGATTATACCCAGCTTGGTCATCAGTGCCATTTTGCTTGCCAGGTGACCAAGAGCATAAAGTCAGTAANTGTGGCATGTCCTGATAAAGGTTGAGGCGGCTGAGAGAAAGAGAATGCCCAGACCATGCTGTAGTTGCCCTCAGTTTAAAGCAATGTGACTCTACTAGACTCCTGGGTAGGATTGATGAGTTAAGGATCAGACCACCACAGTGAAAACACAAGCGATTAAAGGAACTAAGAAACACACTAACCCCCAACATGCATTCCCTGGCAAACATAAACCCGCCCATAATGCTTCTTTCCACATCCATTGGTCCAAACTAGACATCCAAGTATTCATTCACACCAGGCAAAAACTACATTTACATACTGAGGATGGAAAACATCGATCAAAATCAGGTCTTAATGATGGGAGACTGCAGGGGTGAAACTTGAGAAGATAAGGAATGTGCAAGCCTTCTACTCTGGTTTTCTGTAACAGCAGAATTCCTGCTAAAAAGAAGAGGGGAGCGAAGGAATGCCTTCAATGTGGTAAGGCTGTCACATGCTGGCCAAGTCCCTCTGCTCACCAGAGAACCCTTGTCCAGTTAAAAAAGCAGCAATGTGATAAGTCTGGAGCATAGTGATTCTGTGGGGTGGAAGATTTCCCTTTGGATCAACATCCTTTAGACTTCTAGTTTCCTAAAAGCAAATCCCATGCATTTCTAATGGTGTTGGCTCTTACTCAGCAAGATGCTGCCCGGTTGTGATTATTGGCAAAAGTGCTCAAGACAGTTAGGAAGCCTCTAGTCCAGAAGTTCTCAACCTTCCTAATCCTGCNACCCTTTAATACAGTTCCTCATGTTGTGGGGATCCCCAACCATAAAATCATTTCATTACTACTTCATAACTGTAATTTTGCTACTGTTATAGTCATGTAAATATCTGATATGTGGGATACCTGCTGTGTGACCTCTGTGAAAGGGTCGTTCGACCCCAAAAGGAGTCTCGACCACAGGTCGAGAACCACTGTTCCAGCCACTCAGAGCTTTTTGGTTTTCTACATACTTGTTAACCAGGGCTCAGTCTCTTGCTTTTTCTTACACTGAAGCCTTCCTAGAAATCTTTGGCCATCCCCCCAGCTTGTCGTCTTAAGAATCTGTTCCTTTGTCTATTTTTACTTTGATACTCAGCCCCTCTCAAAGGTTTTNCTATGTAGTTCTGGCTGGCCTGGAACTCGCTGGGTAGACCAGTAGACTGGCTTCAAACTCACAGAGATCTGTCTGCCTGTGTCTCCTGAGTGCTAGCTAGGGTTAGCGTTTTTTGCCACCATGCCTGAACCTCCCTCCATCCCTCCCTCCTTCCTTCCTTCCTTGTCTGTTTGTTTCAAGTGCACACACGTTCAGGTAGACATGTGTCAGGGTGCATGTGCGGAGGTCAGAGGACAATCTTGGGATGGTGCCTGTTTTCCTTGTTGTATCTTGTTTGACTTTGACATGGTTCCTTCCCACTCCCAAACACCATCCCTCCTCCACTGCCCCCCATCCCACACCCCTAACCCACTGCACTTTCTATGCCAGGCTGACTGGCCTGTGAGTTTCCAGGGATTTTCCTGTCTCTGTATCGCATCTTGTTCTAGGAGCACTGGGATTATAGACATGTGCCACAAACTTAGCTTGGGTTCTGGGGACTTGAACTAAGGTCCTCACTCTTGTTTGGCAAGTGTTTTTCCTACTAAACCATCTGTTCAACTGACTGTGACTTTTCTTAATCCTCACACTGGGGTTAAAGAATAGGAGGCACAGTAAGGGGATCCCAAACTTGAGGCCAGCCTACAAAGGGAGTTGGAGACGAACATCAGCTACAAAGTGAAACTCTGTTACATAANAAAAAGAGCCACTCCTTCGCTCTTCTTCCCTACCTGCTCTCACTCTCAGCATAAAAACAACTTCTGGTTTGTTAGTATTACTGCACCACTAGAGCATTAATTTTTATTGTTCCTTTAACTGTTTTTGAATCCTCGGGTATTTTTGGCAATGCTAAGAGAAAATGTTTCTGTGTAGTTGGATGTTTTCAGAGACATCTGAAAGTAAAACAAAGAGGGAAAAATTTAAATCAGCCATTTCTATTAAGCACTACCAAGAACAAAGGAGACTTGATCCTTTTCCCTAAAGGNGATATAAGAGATACGGTACGTAAATAAATAACCGCAAGGAAGGGCACGAAGAGNATGTTCAGCAGGTCAAGAGAAGGCACGGGTAGAGCACCAGGCAGGCAAATGAGTAGAGGCCACTTCCTGCTCTGAGGTGGGAGTTGGGACATCAAAGAGAAAATATTGGCGATTNGACAAGTGTGTCCATTTTCATTATTTTATCATAATTAATTTAACAGGCAAAACACAAGATTAAAATGTGTGGGAAATATTTGGAACTTAGAGAAGATAAAGAGAAACAGTAGGAAATTGAAGTTAATAAAGAAACTGGGGTTGGAGAGATGGCTCGGTGGTTAAGAACACCTGGCTGTTCTTGCTGAGGATAGGGGTTCAATTCCCAGAGCCTACTCGGCAGCTCTTGTTCTTCTGTAACTCCAGTCTCAGGGGGTCCGACGCCCTCCTCAGATCTCAGTGGGCACTGCATGCACATGATGCATAGACATCCATGCTGGTAAAACACCCATACACATAAAAATAACAAATAAGAAAATAAATAAAATGTTTAAAGAATATTTAGAAAATAACTTAATGAATTTTCTAGAAAGATACACCACTAGTACCTTGTTTGTTCCTAACTGTCTTTATAACACATACATAAACCACTGCAAATAAAAATGCATTGCTATATATGGTGGTGGCCACATTAGGTCACACAATTCNATGCACCGATGAACTATAATGATATAATGAGATTGTAAATGTTTTATCAATTCAATGGAGTTTTATAAATATGGAAGCTTAGCAACTTTCTACAAGATGTATATGTTACATAGTTGTTAGCCACCAGATACAGGTGCTAGGAGCTAAAGACAAGTCCTCTGGAAGAGCAGTACCCACTCTGAGCCCCTGAGCTGTCTCTCTGGTCCTTAATTTTTACCATATTTGAGCTGTCAACCCTTGGGGTTTGTTGTAGCTGCTAGCATTGCTTTAGCTAATTAAGAAGAGTCTGCACATCATTTCTTAGTGATGATGACNCAGTTCCAACTATGTTAACTTCAGGCTCCTCCACAAAGTCAATGTATGCCCCCCAAATATACCATACCGCTCACCCCCATAGCAATCTAGTNCTTGGCCAAGGATGTAATAGGGTAGACACAATGAATACCTTAATACTTAATGATCTTGAGTCCGTTAGCCTGAGGTTGAGTCTCAGCTCTGTAATTAGTGCGTGTGTGCCTTGGGCATGTTATTTCGTTTCTTTGTCTTAGTTTTCATAGCCTGTTAAATGAGGATCATAACTCTAATTTGGAATTCATCGTAAAGAATAAAAGAGATGATATGATCTATGAAGTTCCTCAGAACAAGGCCCCTATAGACTATTTAATAATTTAGTAATTAAGTCAGCTGTTACCAAGATGACGTGAAAAAGCAAAACACCTTCCCACCTAAGTGTTCTTCCCTCAGGGGTCCTGTCTTTGTAGTCTTCTTTTGGGATTCCATAGTAGGGTCTCCAAGAGCTGTCTCTTGGAACTCCTTTGGGACAGTGCCACCAACTGAACCGGGGTGAACCTCTGCTATCCTGGTGGTCTGTGGGAAGAGAGCCATCTCTCCTAGCTCCTCCAACCCAGTAATAAGTAAGGATTTATATCCAGTCTAAGCGCCAGTCTTAATCATAGCTGAGGCACATGCCGAAAAGAATGGTGAGCATTTTCCCTGGCCACTCTTGTCCCTTTACCTAGCTCTGTTTTTCTTCATTACACTCAATGTCTCCCCCCAGCAAAGACACATGCTTACAATTAAAGAATTTTGTCCAAGTGTCTCTTGTGAAGTATTTTTCTTTAAATATCATTTAAATTAATACACCGTTTTATTCTATCTTTGAATTTTTTTAAAGCCAAACTTGTATTCATAGAGCTTTTCCCCTGAATTTAAATGTAACCATGTCACAGGATAGTCCATTTACGTTCATGTTGATGGGCATCTCTGTTTTCTCCCATAGCAAGGAGGATTAGTAAAAACACAGTCACTCTAAGATCTATCTTAGTTTGATCATCACAAACTTAGTGTCATCCATAAAATAATTGATAACTGATAGTATCAATATTTATTCTGAGTGTAGAGAAATACACAAGCATTCTGACAGAACTGAATTAGAACCCTTGCCTTGTGTGTTTCCAGAAGAGTTTTGTAGAACTTTACACTCTGTTTTAGTCAGTGCTCTACTGCTGTGAGGAGACACCATGATTACGGCAACTCTTGTAAAGGAAAACATTTAATTGGGGCTGGCTTACAGTTCAGAGGTTTAGTCCATTATCATCATGGCGGGAAGCATGGCAGCATGTAAGCAGACATGGTGCTAGAGAAGGAGCTGAGAATTCTACATCTGGATCATCAGATGTCAGGAAGAGAGAGAGAGATGAGGTCTGGCTTGAGTTTGTTGGAGGAAGTGACACACTTCCTCTAACAAGGCACTTCCTCCAACAAGGCCACACCTACTCCAACAAGGCCACACCTCCTAATCCCTGTCAAGTAGCACCACTTCCTAATGACTGAGCATCCAAATATATGAGCCTATGGAGGCCATTCCTATTCAAACCCCCAGATACCTTATTTCTAATAACCCTACTTACAGCAATCAACTGTAAGAAAACATTCAAGCCATGTTGGTTTATTTAGTTTTTTAATTAACATACAAAGTATTAGGCTAAATTAAGATATTTTCAAACAAAATTTGTTCTTCTTGTTGATTCTTCTCCCTGCCTCTTCTCCCACACTCTATCCTTCCACTCCCAAGGGATCTCCTTCTGCTTTCATGCTGCATGTTCTATTGCCCTCCCCCATTTCCACAACACCTCTTCCCCCCCCCTTAAGGCCCTCTTACAAGGTTCACACCCTCACTCACACACACACATGTATAGTTAGGATCCACGTCTGAGAGAGAGCATGCGTAACTTTCCTTCTGAATCTAGATCATCTTGCTCAGCGCAGTGTCTTAGTTACTGTTCTACTACCATGAAGACACCATGGTCAAGGCAACTTGCGGAGGAAAGTCTTTAATTGGGGGCTTGTTTACAGTTGCAGAGGGTGAGTCCATGACCTTCATGGTGGGGAGTATATTGGCAGGTAGGCAGAACTGGTGCTGGAGAAGTAGCTGAGAGCTTACTTCTCTTCCATGAGATGGACACAGAGCAAGAGATTGGGCCTGGTGAGGGCTTTTGAAACCACCAAGCCCACCTTCAGTGACACACCTCCAACAAGGGCATCCTTCCTAATCCTTCCTAAACAGTCCATCTGCTAGGGACCAAACATTCAAATATTAGATCCTATGGGAGCAGTCCCCATTCCAACCACCACAGACAGTAATTTCCAGATTCATCCATTTTCCTACATTTTTTNAATAATTTTTTATAATTTCATAATTATTTTATAATTTCATTTTTCTTTGCAGCTGAATGAAATTCCACTTCGTATATAAACCATATTGTCATTAGCCATCCACCTGTGGATAAACATCTAGGCTGGTTCCATTTCCTTGCTATTGTGAATTAATAGTGACACAGTGTCTTTTGAACAGAAACATTTTTTAAGGCATCACTTTAAAATTAGAAAACAACCTGAATATTCAACAATAAAATAATTACATAGGATAAATAATATTAATTCATTAAAATCATTTTTTAAGCAATCATTTGAAGGCCCTGAAACATTTTGTAATAAAATTTTAGGCTAAAAAGAAGAATAGCATATAATAATATATAAGGCAACAATGTAAAGTAATCCATAATATATACATATATATATGTATATATATATATAATGCCATACAAAGGAAAAACTATACACACGATACAAAGACAAAGAAATTATAAGAAATATAGAAAAAATTCAATGTCATTCATAGTTCAGTATGAATTTTATTTTATTCTCTGTAATTTCCCATATTTTAAATTTTTCTGCAATTTTTTTATATTACTAAAAACTGTCATTTTGAGGGGCTGAAAAATGGCTCAGTGGTTAAGAGTCNAGCAAAGGACCTGGATTCAGTTCCCAGCAACAACATGGCATCTCACAGCTGTCTGTAACTCCAGTTCCAGGAGTCTGATGTCCTCATTTTGTTCCCTTGGATGTAGAGACATATGTACAGGCAAAAAACACTCATACATGTAAAATAAAAATACATATTAAAAAGCATTTTAAAACAGAATGAAAATAAATCAAATAAATTTAACTCTCCTTTAGGCTCTAAGTTTTGTTTTGTTTTGTTTTCTGTGCTGATGATTGAGCCATCAATTTCTTTTCTATTTTACCCACAGACTTACAGGCCTCCAATGACAGGTTGGGTCCTTCTGCAAGCAACTGGGAAGCTTGCTGCTTTTGTATGTCTGTGCCTTCCTTCATTGCTGTCCTCTAGTCTCAGGGGAATGCTTTCAAACTTAGAAATACTGTAGGTGAAGGCCAAAGGAGTTGGCTTCTGTTATGGTTTGAGTGTGAACGCTCCCCCCGCCCCCCCAGGCTCATCTTCTAAGTCCCAGATGGTGACACTGTTGGAAGATTATGGTAGGTGTTTGAAGGTTATAGCCCAAGTTCCATTCCAGCCCTCTGCTT
Source organism: Neotoma lepida (assembly GCA_001675575.1). Taxonomy (NCBI): domain Eukaryota; kingdom Metazoa; phylum Chordata; class Mammalia; order Rodentia; family Cricetidae; genus Neotoma; species Neotoma lepida. Next base: position 163,915 of record LZPO01017412.1, read on the forward strand.
CCTCCCAGAGGTAAGGAAACCCTCCACGATGTGAGGAGAGCTTCATGATGCGAGGAGAGCCTCATGATCAATTTTAGCTGTTCTTTTGTGGAGTGGATGCTGTGTTCTCTTTCCAAGATTCCTTAACCAAGCAGATGCTAGGACTGTCTGTCTGCTGCTGGTGGCATCCCACACTAATCCTTGCTGTTAGCTTCAGAGAACTCCTTGTCAATCTCTGGTCCCCTCTCAGGTAGAGGCCGGTGGTAAATGATTGGCAGGTGCAAAGATACCAACACCCTGTCTCCTTCCTTGCTTCAATCCGGGACCTCTGAAAAGTTATCCCAATCCCATCAGTCCTTTAAGATCAGCTGAGGCTTCAGGGGAACTGTCCTGTGTGTTAGGTTTTGTCTTTGCTCCCCTTATGTATGTATCTCCCGAGACCACTTCCCAGTAAACTTTCTCTGTGCGATTCTGTCTCAGAGTCTATTTCCAGAGTTTTGGGTGGGTGTATGTGTATGTGTACGTTTGTCTGAAGACTGAACCTTGTGCTGGCTAGGTTCTCTCTAGCCACCTAGCTACACCCAAGCCTCTTTTTACCTTTTGTTTTTGAGACAGGGTTTTACTAAGTTGCCCAGAATGGCCCTGAACTTATCTTTAAAAACAAACAACAAACAAAAACCTACCTTTTTGTTGCGCATGTACGTGTGTGTGTGTGTGTGTGTGTGTGGTAGAGGTCAGTGGACAGCCTTGTGTGCCACTCCTTGCCTTCTACTTTATTAGAAACATGGCCTCTTGTCCATCACTACCATTCCATCTCCACCTTTGATCTCTCCCTAGGCACACTGGGCTTANAGATGTATGCTACCATGTCCGACTTTACATGGGTCCTGGGGATCTGATCTTGCACCTTCATGCTTGCACATCGAGTACCTTACCTACTAAGCCATCTCCTCAGTCCCCTTGAACTAAGGCTTCAACTTATAATCCTCCTGCCTCAGCTTCCCAAGTAGCTGGGCTCACAGGNTCATGCCATTGGGTCTGATTTTTGAGGTTCTTTTGAAGGTGAACCCAGTCCTTTCCTGCATCCTCTCATTGTTCATTCTCCATCGTATGCTTTCCCCTCTCAGCTGCCTACAATGGTGCTCACTGCTTGGCAGCTCAATTACAAGCACTACCTATAATGTACTTGTAATTTCTTCCTGACTCATTCTGCCTCATTCTTGCAGACTCATCTGGTCTTCCAGGAAGCCTATATTTCTGTTTAGCTCAGTCTGAGATTCGTTCCTCTGTGCTAATATACTATTTAGTATACATGGATGATCCTTGGCTATGGGTAGAGTTACAACCTAATAAATCCATGTAAACTGAAATTATCGTCAGCCAAGAATGAATTTAATACATGCAACCCTGGAAAAATCAACTACGGCTAGGACATGGAGCCATGGATTATCGGTGGAACAGGCCCCACTGTCACAGCAGGGCAAAGTCAGCGGAGGTGACTGACAAGGGAGGAGCCAGGAAAGACACGGGAATCCTTGTTCCAGGTGTTCTCCCAGGAAGTGTGTGAGATTTTTCTAAAGCATTACAGGATATGAGTTAAAATTGGAAGGTGTATGCATTAGGAATGGAGATGCAGAGTTTCTCCGTTTCTTCAAAGAACCCAGAGACTCTAACTTTTGAGGATTTTACATAGCAAAGTTTGCCCCTGGAGAAGAAATGCACAAACTGATGAATGGTCCACAGCTGCTTACTTTTGCTCCTTTCCTTACATTAGGAGAAAACCTACAGCAGGTATTACATGGTTCGGTGGNTGGTGTTTGTGTGTCCATCTGTTGATTAATAATGAACATCCCATAACTGAATTTTGGGTAAATATAAATTAAAATTTATTAACACCCTGTCTAAGCCAGCCTGACAAGTGGTACAAAAGCAGCCAAAACCTTCTCTCCCCTGCTAGTAAGTGTACAGATAATAAGAGAAGCTTATTGTGGTGGTCTACACCTTTAATCCCAGCACTCGGGAGGCAGAGGCAGGTGGATCTCTGTGAGTTTGAGGCCAGCCTGGTCTACAAAGTGAGTTCTAGGACAGCCAGGGCTATGCAGAGAAACCCTGTCTTGAAAAAAAATAATGAATAAATAAATATGAAAATAAAAAATAAAGACAATTTACTTCATCTTAGCACAAACTTGTGCATTCTTCCATAAGGGGTCTGAACCCAGAGTGCTAAGTCTTAGTAGTCATAAGATTGCTAGCTAGCTGAAACACCAGAGAAGTTTATAAATCCTCTGCATAAGTTTTCCCGTTTGTAAAATAAACTGATTAGAACAGAGAGATACCTCAGGACACTGCCAATTCCAGAAATCTTATTAAGTTAATTGTAAGTTTCAGAGAAGGTAGGAAATAGTTATTTACAGATGAATACCTGTTACTAGTGCAGATGACGAATAATAATAATAATGATATTACTACTACTACTACTACTACTACTACTACTACTACTACTACTAGTCTATTTAACTCTTCCAAATACAACCAATCTTAAAACAACACCCAATTCATTAGAAGTCACAGCAGAGATGGCAGCTACTTGACNGGGTCAAGAAGGAAGAGCCAGACAATTGGGTAGGATTGGAGGACCTGAGCCTTAGTGAAAGGATTTAATTTCAGATGTCTCACCTGGGGAACAGATTGGTTGGGTAAATTTTGGACCTAACAGTTTGGGGTTGATTGGCACACTGAAGTGAAAGTCTTAGAGTAAGTCTTGGTAAGTAAATCATGGTTTGATCTGCGAGCTCTAACAAGCGAGTAGACTGTGTCTCAGATAATCTCCTTTGCAGAGAGTCCCTGAGGTAAGCCCTGAGGTTATTTATTGGTTTATGGTTTTACCTTCTCTGGGCAAACTTTCCTGGAACAANTGATTAAGTCATATTGACACAGGCTGTATCTGTTTGTAGACCTTATGGCCCCAGCACATCCCTGCAGGTGGCTGGGGTTCATTTTCACGAACTTCGCTAACAGAAGGAAGTAGCCTGTTGCAGAGAAATGCACCATTCCTAACTTGTCTTGAGTTCTGTCACCACCTGTTATCTCCTCTTGGATGTATTATTTATTTCTCAAATTCCAAATAAAACACATAGTAGATCCCAGAGAGAAAAATCATCTTATAGCCCTCATTTTAGTAAGTGGTAAAACTATCTGCTAAGTTAGGTAAAGTCTCCCTCTTGCCTTGCATTCCTACATGCTCTGATNGGTCCAGTTGGCAGGACCAAATTTAAGCACTGAATAGAGTCAGTGTTAAAATCCTAGCTCAAGCCATCATTAGCTCTTACCCTGAGGACAAATCATCACACTATAACATTCCACACCAGTATTTTTGCTTTTTCTAGAAGGTGCATACTTATTCGCAAATCAGGGCTCTTGTCCATATCTTTCTTGTCTAATTATTATCCCTCCAGCTCTCTCTGTGGATCTTCTCATTGTGAAATCTCCTCATCATAAGTTCCTTTTCTTGAGTTACTTAAAGGTTCTCAACTTTCTTAATGCTGTGACCCTTTGATACAGTTCCTTATGCTGTGGTAATCCCCACTCATAAAATTATTTCCATTGCTCCTTCATATCTATAATTCTGNTATTATTATGAACCATAATGTAAATATCTGACATTTATATTTATATAGGTGGCCCCTGTGAAAGAGTCATTTGACCCCAAAGAGGTCATGACCCACAGGTTGAGAATGTCTTCTCCAACTAAACTCAATTCCNTTCCTCCATTGTCCTAGCCTGTTGCTACTTTTCACTCGTTTTATTAGAGTTAGAAAGTACTGGAGTTATATTATCCTAGACTTTGTTCCCTTGTTCCCTATCTCTCTCTCGGCCCAGCAAACACAAACTCCATCTAAACAGNGATCTCATCTACTATGCACTAGGCCCTGCCTTCCCACTGTCTTGAAAGGCTTGGCATACAGCCTTCTCAAGAAGTAACTGTGCAATGACTCATGGAGAATTTTCAGGCAAAAGTTATTGATTTAGATGGATAGTAGTATGGATTAGTATATAAATTATTTAATAAGTAATGACCATTTAGTGGAAATATAAAGATACTAAAGATATAATCTCCCTATCCTCATTAATGGCTTAACATGCTTAATTCATCATTTGAAATATGTTTAATGTCAATTTTGACCCAGCGAATCCNGTGGATAAGTAGTGAGATTTGTTTTATGATGGTACCAGAATTGCAAGGGGTAATTTTGTTGGACTCCTTGAGGAAGCAGAAAGCTGAGTGGTTCAGGGAATACCTGAACGCATGAATAAATAGCTCAGACCCAAACCAAAATCGCTAGGAAAGCTTGCTTCAACATTTAAAAAACCTGCTCAGGTATATCTTTATTTTTAATAGATAGTAAATGTTAAAGCAATTTTCTGGAAGTTCAAGTATGTTTAAAATGCTCTTTCTCCTAAGTGTGGTGGCATATGCCTGTAATTCCCAGCACTATAGAGGCAAAGGCAGGAGAATTCCTGTAAGTTCAAGGCCAGCTTGATTTATATAAAGAGCCCTAGG
>LZPO01017412.1:188826-206799 GCA_001675575.1 Neotoma lepida
TGTTGTAATCTTCTCAGCACTAGTGATGCCAATCCATCCCATGTTGCTATTTTTAGCATCTCAGATAGGTGGCAGGCAGAGGAGAAAACCTAGGATGTAGTCTGTTAATACAGTAAGGGAGGCATGCATGTGTGTCTGACTGATTTCTTCCTCACATTTTCTTGGTCCTCCCTTTTGCTATGTCTTTGGTGCCACAGCAACTATGCTCTGACATTGCTTTGCCTCAAGTAGATGGAGTGCCTCTTGCATTTTACACTGAGTCTTCTTTGACATAACATGGAATGCCTGGCAAGACTTGTCTACTTACTTTTAGCACAGGCATNCATGGGGCAGAGGTGGGGAGTTCCCACGGCACCACCTTTTACAACTGCAGCATTGAATTGATCAATTGGCGTGTCCTCTTCTGTGTCACATGATTGATTCTGACCATTCCAAGGTGCAATTTATACAGGTCTTCAAAGGTTCCTAGCAGGAGCAAGCTCCAGGTGCCTAGAGAAGCACACCCATTGGAGTGCTTTCTTCTCGTCCATTTACCTTTCTCTCCCATTGTTATTCTTGTTAATCATTTTCCCAAGTAAACCAATTATATGAAAACCCTTGTCTCAGAGTCTGTCTTTCGGAGGGACTAAGACATTTGACAGTAAAAGTAGAGTGGCAAGTAGACTTTCCTGCCCTACTTNGGAAGCATTCTAGTACTAATGTCTCACCAGTCAGAACCACAGCTATGTCAGAAAATGTGTGGGGAGATAGCCCTGTCTCAACCACATCACTAAGATTTTCATTGACTGGGGTAAGGGCTGGGTTCAATAGTGTGGTGGTTTGAATAAGAATGGCCCCCATGGGCTCAAATACTTGAATTCTTAGTCATTAGTCATTATTTAAATGGATTTAAAGGATTAGGAGGTGTGGCCTTGTTGGAGGAAGTGTGTCACTGGTGGTGGGCTTTGAGGGTTCAAAAACCCATGCCAAGCCCAGAGAGTCAGTCTCTCTCTCTCTCTCTCTCTCTCTCTCTCTGGATGAGGATATAGCTCTCACCTACTTCTCCAGCACCTGCCTGCATGCTCCATGGTCCCCAACAGGATGATAATAGACTAAATCTTCGAAACTGTAAGAAGGCCCCCAGTTAAATGGATTCTTTTGTAAGAGTTGCCTTGATCATGGTGTCTCTTACAGCAATAGAACNGTGACTAAGAAAAATAGGGATATCCTTGAACAATTTGAAGGCAATGGTAATTATAAGATCTATGGATTGGCTCANTTTTGTCAAGGGAGCATCTAGATTAAAAAGAAAAGATGGGCTCGAGTAACCAATTTTCAGTTCTGGGCAGGCCATGAAAAACAGAAAGCCTCTGTTGTAGTTTTATTTCTGCTATAAAATATCTTGACAAAAGCCACTTGGGAGAGTAAGGGGTCTGCTGTCCATCTTACAGTGCCTGGTTGTAATATGGTCCATCATTGCCGGGAAATCACAGTGGCAGGAACTTGAAGCAGCTGGCTATACCACATCCATAATCAAAAACAGGGAGAAATAAAAACTTGCATGTTGCTTGCTTGTGCTAGCTCGATTTTCTACTCTTAGACAATTTAGGACCCCCTGCCTAGGGAACAGTACTGCCCACAATGGTCTGGGTCTCCTTATTCGTTGATAGAATCCCTGACGTACATGTACACAGGCCAAACCTATGTAGATAATTTGTCATTGAGACTCTCTTCCCAGGAAATTCTAAGTTGTTTATAGCTGGCATTTAAAGCTAACCATCACAGCCCCTAGGCAGCATTTAAAGAGATACTTATCTTCTGTATCCATAGAGCAAACTGTGCTAGCAATCAGACCCAAAATTGAACAGCATGGTTACAGAACTACAAAGGAGATAAAATAAANAGCCCAGAGATGTCATCTACNACAAAGTCCTTGAGAAAGAACAGGAAGCTGAGACCTGTCATGACAGCATTTAGCCTATGAAATTTCCACTCACACATTCTCCTGTGCTCTTTTGGCATGAACAGTTCCCTCTGCTTTGCCTAGAGCAGTGGTTCTCAACCTTCTTAATGCTGCCATCCTTTAACACAGTTCCTCATGTTGTGGTGACCCCAAACCATAAAATTATTTTTATTGCTACTTCATAACTGTAATTTTGCTACTCTTATGAATCATAANGTAAATACCTGATATGCAAATGATTTTAGGGGACCCCTTTTAAAGGGTTGTTCAACCCCCAAGGGGGTCTCAACCCAGAAGTAGAGAACTACCGGCCTAGAGAGAATAGCTTCCCCTCNTCTAGGGATCCTGCACTTACCTCCGATGAGGTAAAGAACAGTGTCACTTGTTTGAACAAAGGACAAAGGTATGGGGATGGATCCTGATAGTAACAAGTCAAGGAGGGCAGGATATAAAAGTAGANAACATATCATTGATAACATGGGTTTTTGTGATGAAGCAAGAACACCTAAGTTCACTTTAACACACAGTTGGGAAGGGTACCTGAAGGACAGATGGGATGAAGGAAACAGGACAGTGCCTCCACTTAAGGAAGGTATCTAAAGGCTAAAGGAAGTTAGTATTATGGAACAAAATAGAACATAAGGTCTAAGACCCACAGCCTAACTGTATTTCTCCTAAGAGCCCAGGGGACATATTAATCCCTAAGGTAGAAACTCCCTGATGAGGGTACCATTGGCCTCTTTGGGATATTCAGTAGTGGCCGTCTACCATACTTGACAGTAAGAAGTGATGCTATAGAACTGGACTTCCTAATACAAGGAATCAATAAGCATCCAAAATAGCAGGGCCCAGATGGTAGCCCTTGACAGACAGAAAGTGGACATAATTACAATAATGAGCTGTAAGGCCAGAGTTGCAACCCAAGTGCCTCGCCCACAGGCTTCTGAGATAATGACTAACAGACCAGCGTGCCTTGGGGAAAGCTACATGAGCATCCATCCACTGGAGTGCTATTTGACCTNCATGTGGAACTTAAAAGGCGGACAGCTGGTGAGCAGAAGGCCCGACGCTGGCTGTCTCCATTGTAGCCCCTCACCCATTACACAGTTAAACAAGCTCTAGCCCGGAACTCNTCATGAGAAGGGGAAGCCAAGTAAAGATCTCACAGTTCTAGCACAAATACATATCCTGTGTATTCTTCCAACAGTTCCCCAAAGGACATGTATCTATTTATAGAGACAGTTCATCGAGAAAAGGGAAACATACAGACATTTCAAGGCTTGCTGGGTACAAGGTCTGAGCAACATCATACTGGGAAACTAAAAACACTGTCATAGCCTCCAAGTAGAGAGGGAATTCACGGAGACCAGATGGCCCAGGCTCACCTCACAGTGGTCCAGGGGAGTCAGAGATTCATCCCAAACTTATACTCCTAAATGCCGAGTTGAAATGTATATGTAATGACTGGTAGAATTCTTGTATTGTTTTCCCTATTGTATAGCAAAGAATTATTATGATAGGGAAAAAAAACCAAACCAAAACAACAGAAAGTGTGCACACACCATTGCTGGGTAAAACAGTAAAAATCAGAATGACAACAGCCCAAAAGGAAACAGACATTCGTATCTCTGTGAAAGACTTACAGTATGTAGATTTGTTGCTACTCATCATATTCTNGTTCAAGTCAGTCAGTTAGCCTATTTGGCCACTGCCAAAAGCAAGCACCATCAGAGGACATCATGGTTGGCTACTGGGAACTTAACCTAAGAACAGCTCCACTCTCTGCTGCCGGCCTGGGTGTGGTCCACTTACTATAGAATAACAGTCTAGCCTGTGGTTGCCGGGCATGTGATTAATGCCTCAGGGAATAGATTCTTCCCAGTCCTGCCAATAAAGAGGGACAGAAGCTAGTTGCCTTTCATGTAGAAGGGAGAGCAGTATGTATGCACTCCATATTGCCACAGAAGTAGGTTAATGTTTCTGTTCTCTGTCACAATTTAAATAGTTCACAGGACTTTGAACAAGTTGAAATTTCGAAGATGATCTTGCGGCAGTGACACGATGCTGACTGGGACTCTCAATGCAACCACGCTGAATGATAAGTATAAGTGGGTAAATGCAACAACCATTACTCTGTGGTGATATTTTATCTGTGTTCCCCAATAAAAATTATCTGAAGATCAGAGGAAAAATGGGGCTGCCAGCCACTAGTAGTAAAACAATAGTCTTGCAAGTTAGCACACGCCCTTAATTCATTTGGTTCTCTGTGACTCCAAGGTCACATGGGGAACTAGCAGTAGGAGGTGGTGGCACACACCTTTAATCCCAGCATCAACCTTAGAGTTCTGAAGGTCCATGCAGACAAGACAGGAAGTGATGTAGCTTGGTGAGGATAGGAAATGAGTTAGCAGATGGACAGGCATAAAAAGCCAGGTTAGATCAGAAGTCGCTCTCTTCTCTTCGCTTCGCTCCTTGGAAGTAGAGGCAGCGTTGGTGAGGTGAGGCTAGTGGTGGCTTGCTCCTAATTCCTCTGATNTCTGTCAGATTTTCACCCTTATTTCTTGTTCTGTGTGTTTATTAATAAGACTGGTTAGAAATTCGCCTTACATTACTCAGTAAGGCTAATTCATCCATACCCTTATATGAAGAGGCTAGGGAGTGGTGAAGAGGGGATAAACCAAGCCTTGAGTCAAAACAGCACCAAAGGCTGTGCTTCTTCCTCTAATACTATTGGATTCCGTGCTTCACTGTCACCCACCACCTCGAAGGCCCTGCGACAGACTAGCGAAGGCTACAAGCNCATTGAATAATACACACTGTGGAACAAACCAGACACTTCATACCCACTTTGTATCCATAGATAGCAGCCGAGCCAAGATGACACATGATCACTGCAGTAGGTAGCCTTTGTTTTCTACCCTAAGGCTTCCTNTCTATGTAAACGTAAAAGTGTAAGAGCTTAGACAAAGCGAGTACAAAATCATCCCTTTGTCTTTGAGCAAATCATTCTGGATCTTGTGAATCTCTCCAGTAGGATCGAGTCTCCATTACCTGTAACAGTAAATGTGTTCTGTCATGTACTGCACACTTTGTTTTCTTTTTCACTGGTTTTTACTCTTGTTCTCCCATCCCTAATTCTTGTTACCTGGAATCATATCACAAAGCAAATAAATTCGAGGAAGCCCTAGTCTCTGGCTTTTCTTTCTAGGGAACCCTAGAAAAGATTGCAAAGTAAGGGAGAAGAAAAAGGTTGTTCTAGATGGTTTTCAAAGGCAGCAGCACTTGAGTTAGGCCTTCAAGCTTCAAGAAGTTTGGCCAGGCAGGCAAGAGGGAAGTGTGTTCCAGGTAGAAGCAACAACATGAACTAAAGTTGGGAAAAGTCTTGGTGAGATCAGAGAATTGCAAACATTCCACAGTAGAAGGAGCCTCATTAACCAAGTGGTTGATATGTCAGGGGATGCTATAGAGGTCAGCATGGACCAGATACAAAAGACTACGTATACGATGTCATTAGAGATTCTCTCTTGCACATAACAAGTTCATAATTATTTTTGTCATTGTCNCACACCTTGTCCTGAAACTGGAGCAATGTGAACCAGCTCTCTTCCCAGCATGGAGACATTTTAAGATGAATTTGCTCTCCGCTGATGGAAGGTTCTGGAGAAAATGTGTGGCGACACAAGCAGACACTGCTGATTTCTATCTGATCCATTTATTTTTCCTTTCCAGTCTTTCCAGGAAGAGCTCAATTTTGTTTGTCCTTACTGACCACATAGCTTTGTGCAGGAACACTCTGTGTCCCCAGTTGATAGCGTGAGCGAGGGATGAGAAACTTTTTCCAGTAAGTAACCAGATGAGTAAATATTTTGGGTTTGTGAGCCCCATGGTTTTCCACTGTAACTCTTAAACTCTGCAACTGCAGTGTAAAAGCATCTTTTAAGAACACCTATGCTTTATCTGTGGACACCGAACTTTGTGTTCTTTTAATCCTTTTCCTGTGTCACAGAACATTACAGTGGTATCTCTGAGACTCCTAGGGATACAAAAATCTGTGAAGCCTCAAGTAAAATGGTAGTGTCTGCATGTAACCTGTTCACATCCACCAATAAGCTTTGTCACCTCTAAATTGCTTATAATGCCAAATACAATGTAAATTCTACATAAGTAGTTATACGTTGTTGCTTAAGAAATGGCAAGAAAAGTGTGTACATGTTCAATACAGATGAGATTTTTTTTCCTTGTTAAATATTCTCAATCCTGGGTTAGTTGACTCCACAGATGTAGAACCTAAACACACGGGCCAGTGTGGTGGCATAGGTCTTTAATCTCAGTACTAAGGAGGCAGTGGGATCTCTGTGAGCTACATAGGGAGTTCCAGGGCAGCCCNAACAGCATAGAGAAAGTGTCTCAACAAACAAACCCAAACCAAACAAAAGGCATCTAAGATTGATTATTTCCCATTCTTACCCTCATTTAGAAATGTACTACCTGGGGCTGGAGAGATTATTCAGCAGTTTAGAGCACTGCTTGCTCTTTCAAAGCACCTGNTTTCAGTTCCCAGCTCCCACATACAACCATCCAAACCTCCAGTTGCAGGGAATCCAGTACTTTCTTCTGACCTCTCTGGGCATCAGGCATGCACTCCGTGCACTTACATATACGCAGGCAAAACACTTATACNTAAAAAATAAAAATTAAAAGTCTTTAAAAAACAAAAATACAATACCCATAGTTCATGGGCTATACAAAGGCAGATGAGGGGACAGATGAAGCCCATAAGCCTGTCTGCCAATCTCCTGAACATTCAACGTGGCTTCAGCTCTTTTGCCAAAGACTGGTTTAGCATACACCTGTATTTAAATCTTGAGTAATGAGATCTGTAAGTGTTCCTTGGCTAGAAAAAGAGGCATATGAGGAGGAACAGTCTTTTTATTGCCTATATATGCTGCTGCGTGATGAATAATACCTACAGCTGCTATAGCTATGTTGAGGACATGAAATTTCTCACTTTTATCTGAGACTGGCAAAGCAGAGAAAGGAATCTGATAGAATCTTCATGACAGTACTGAGCTGTTGAACTAACCTGAAAAACACTTGGATCTTCAAATGTCATCAGATNNTTGAACTTCACTGACTCTAGCTTTCTTGTATAATAAAGGTTCTTACTGTAATAAGCCACCTTAGGGGCTGGAGAGGTGGCTCAGCGGTTAAGAGCACTGGCTGCTCTTCCAGAGGACCTGCATTCAATTCTCAGCACCCACATGGCAGCTCACAACTGTCTGTAACTCCAGCTCCAGGGGATCTGACACCCCCACACAGATAAACATTCAGGCAAAACACCAATGCATATAAAATAAAAATAAGTAAATCATAAGTCACCTTAATCAAGTTTTCTGTTGCTTAAAGCCAATATTTTTCTACTGATAAATGATATAAAATATGTAAGGAAATACTATATAAATCATTATAAACACTGACTTTGAAAAATATCTTAGAATGAATAAGAGTGTGGTATATTTTACACAGTTNAAATACCATATTTTCAGGCTACATATGTGGAAATATATATATGNATATATATATAAGTACTTCTCAGTCTGGGAAATGTGTGATGCAATTTCATCGTTGTGTGAACATCAAAGGGTACTTACACAAACCTAGATGGTACAGATTTTTATATAAATAGGCTATATGGTATAGCTTATTATTCCTAGGATCCTAGTAAGATGTGAGATTAAACTACTCAGAAGAAATTCGGCAATCAAGCACAGCATATGGGAGATGCACGACACAGCCTATGGCGTCACTTGGCATACTGTTTCCCTACAGTCCTTTTCCTTATAAGTGTTAGGAGCACATTCTACAGAGTTAGATGGCTCAGTGGTTAAGAGCCTACACCGCTCTTCCGTAAGACCTGAGTTTGGTTCTCAGCACCCATGTTGGGGAGCTAACAANTACCTGTAATTCCACCTCCAGAGCATCCAGTGCCCAGTGCACACACACATACTTTTAAAAACAAAAATGAATCTGTTTTTAAAGGAGTACATTATAAAAATAATAGTACAGTATAATACATTGATAAACCAGTAACAAAAGAATCTCTTATTACTATTCAGTATTAAGTACATAATCATATTACTGTGTTTCCATACAACTATAAGTACAATTCATACCAGCTTTAGCACCCACACTAGTAACATGGTGCATTACAACCATACAATGGCTACAATGCCATTAAACTAGACTAACTTTCAGCTCCTTTATGATCTAATGAAATCACTGTCCNATGTATGACCCCTCATTGACCAACGNCTCTTTATGTGTTTCAGGGGTTTTGGAAGACTATGATCAACCATGATGAACTCTNGGAACTGATGTTGGGTAAATAGGGAGGCAAAGAGACCTAAGCTTATTTGTTTTCTTATTTTATTATTTAAAAAGTTAAAGTATATGCAATCTTTCTAGACTTTAAAAATTGGCCAGCCTGGTCTACAAAGTGAGTTCTTGGACAGCCAGCGCTGTTACACAGAGAAACCTTGTCTTGAAAAACCAAAAACAAAGCAAAAAGGAATTGGTTTACTAGAGCTGAGAGATTACTTATTGGTTAAGAGCAGTTACTGTTCTTCCAGAGGACCCAAAGTTCAGTTCTCAGCACCCTTGTCAGGTGGCTCACAACCGCCTGTCACTCTAGTTTACATTCCCTCCTCTGGCCACTCTGGTCACCTGTTACACATGTGGCATATACTCATCCAGACACATGAGAAAATAAAGTATTTTTAAAATGACTTATTAGAAAAAGAACAAGTTTACAAAAAATAACAGGAAGAATTGTTGACATGGACAGGTATTTTGAATTGGATCCTGTGGGAATCTAGGGATTAATTAATTGATCAATTAACTTACAGACATGATCTCATTATGTAGCCTATACTGGCCTNGAACTCCTTGAATTCTTCTTCTTTTTGCCTCTTTTCCTGAGGGCTGGGATTACAGGCATGTACCACCATACATGGTTTTATTTTATTCTCTTCATATGGTACCTTTAGCCGTTCTATTTGCTCTGTGAGTGTAGCTTGGAAGGATGTAATCCAGCACAGGAAAATGGAAATACTAAATGGTACAGCCACAATAGTTCAGCTTCTATCTCCCTGAGAGGCAGAATACCTAATGGGAAGCCTTTGGGCATTGGTATTGGTACATCTCATGTGAGTGAATGTTTAGAAATGGGGAAAAAAGAATTTTTACTGATGGCAGCCTGGGAGTTTGTATTAAGACTAAGCTTGTTTTGGAATGACTTAGGTAAAAAAGATAAAATTAGCAGCCTGGTCTACAAAGTGAATTCCAGGACAGGCTCCAAAAGATACACAGAGAAACTCTGTCTCGAAAAAACCATAAAAAGAAAAAAAAGATAAAAGATAAAATTAGGCTTGGTGGTGAAGGCCTATAATCTTAGGTACCTGGCAGGCTGAGGTCAGGGGATTGCAGGTTGCAGGTTCAAGGCTGGTCTGGGCTATAGAATGAGTTCGAGGCCAATCTGGGCAACTTAGTAAGACCTTGTCTCAAAAATTAAAAAAAAAAAAAAGGTTAAGGAGAATATTAAGAGGATTGAGGAAGAAAAAAAGATTCATAGGATGAAGAACTTAAGATAGAAAGAGGAGAGCTGAAGAGATGGCTCAGGGAATAAAAGCACTAATTGCTCTTCTAAGGAACCTGGATTCAATTCCCAGCACCCACATGGCAGCTCACAACTGTGACTCCAGTTCCAGGGGATCTGAGACCCTCACACAGGTATACATGCAGGCAAAACACCAAGGCACATAAAATAAATAAATCTTAAAAAGAAAGAAAAGAAAAAAAGGAAGAGGAAATTTTTCTGAGAGTAAAACTCACAGGAACCTCTGACTTTANTATGGAAGATGACTTCTCATTGTCGAAGATTGAAAGAGATCCATCTAAGATGGTTCTTCTATCATTAGATCCGCAGGCATGAAAGACNCTCTAGAGAGCACGTCTCTCAAGCCTCTTTATTTTACAGATGACAAAACATCATGAGAAATCAAGTGAAAGGATAGAAATTATGCCCTTAATTAGCTGCCAAGAGTCAGTTTCTTGTAACAGTCCTTCTTCTGCATCACAATTGCTGAGGATTATTTATCTGAAGACAACAGCCTGGATGACTTCCCAAATTCTCCCCACGTTAAGTGCCTTACTCAAGAACTGAAACTGTAACAGACCATGGGGAGGGGTTGAGATGGCTCAGCGGTAATGGGACCTGAATTTGATCCCTGGAACCCACATGCGTATCCTCAAGTTTTTGGGGAAAAAAAAAACTAACACCTCTTTACATGTTTCCTTTTTTTTTGGGGGGGGGGCAGTTGAGACAGGGTTTCTCTGTGTATCCCTGCCTGTCCTGAAACTCCATCTGTAGACCAGGCTGGCCTTGAACTCACAGAGATCTGCCTGCCTCTGCCTCCCGAGTGATGGGATTAAAGGCGTGCGCCACCACTGCCTGGCCACTTTTCATTTTCTTATTCTATAATTATGGGAGTCCACAGAGTCTATCTCATGAGATCTTACTCAGGGTCAGAGAATCTGAGCTTGCTTTACCCAGCAGGGCTGCATAATGGGATGATTTGACCACAGGCATGGTTACCAGGTGTCTGGAAGGATCTACACTTGGCTGTATGGTGTGCCTTCATCTTGCAACGGTGAAGTCTTTTGCCTCTCCCCTTGGCATGTTATAAAAAGCTCTTTTGAATAAAGTTCTGGGTGACTGGGTATTGATCCAGGGCCCTCCCAAAGCTATCCTGTGTCTCTGTCTTTCTTATCGTCTCTTTCTTTCTACCTAATATTTCCTCATTCCTCTCTCCTCCACCTAAGAACCCTTCAAAAGGTAGGGGCAGGTCAGAGCTGGACTCCCACAAACTCCCACATATAATATTAGAAAGGATTGTGTTATGCCCGGATCACGGGGANCCCCAAAAGACCACCNCAGAGACTGAATCCCATATGTAAAACCAAAGAGCCTTTATTTTCAAGCNNNGGGGCTTGGTCTGTCTNTCCCNTGAAGAAAGCAGAGAGCCCCAAGCTCAGGCAGNGTGGGGTTTTTATCATAGCAGAGGTTGGGGTGAGGGGATTTCCAGGGTCCAGGACCCTGATTGGCTGACAATTGTCTAGGGGTATCTGTAAAACAAAAACAGGTGTGTACTAGACTCAGGGACATCTGGCCANCTTATCTAATGGTTGGAATGTTTGNGATGTTAGGTACTTCCCCATCCTTGNGTGGATCCCCNGGTGGTGTCAGCTTATGGCTTTTCCTGGATCTGGGTGTTGTCTGCCAGTAAGCCTGTCACAGAAGCTGTGTCTGGGCCCCTAAGCCTGTCATGGCAGCTGTGTGGTCAAGCTGTTTTGGGGNCCCTCCACAGANTNCAAGAAAGGCTGNTGAGTTAGGGAACATGCACTACAGTGCTAACTCTGATGGAATTAGANTCTTGAGGGATACTCACTGAGATGGGGAACAAGTGGCTGTCTGGGGATGTTTCTCTATGGNAAGGAGGCAGAAGCTTCACCTAGGTNGAGTGCACAAATCTCAGGACCCAGGCTTTCTAACGAGCCTGTATTTTGATGTCCTTGACCAACATTTCTCTATACANCATTTCCTTGATGTACAGAGAAGCAAATAGAAGACTAAATTCTTAATCTTCAAGCAGAAACTAAGAGTAGAAACCAAATTTGATACAGAGAAAAGGATGTTAAAAAAAATCTGCCGTATTATGTTTTAGAACAATACAGGCTATCTAAGGCTNAGCANTGTGNAAAGAGATGGCATGGCAATTGCAAACACATCACAGCCAAAGAACTTAAGTATTGTCTAAAAGTCACAGAATTAAGATGTCAGAATTGGGTCTGAACCCAGGTAGTCTGTCCTACTAGCCTGGAAAACTTGGACAGAAACATATTCAGATTTATTAAATTATCTGCTAGCCTGGCACATGCCTTTGATCTCACCACTCAGGAGGCAGAGGCAGGCCGGTCTCTGTGAGTCCAAGGACTGTGTGGTCTACAANGCAAGTTCCAAGCCATTCAGGTCTACACAGTGAGACCCTGCCTAATAAGATTCCTGCTTCCAAATTCTAGTTTACTCTCAGGTAAAGAGGACAATTTAAGAAGAGCATGAGGTTCCTGACATAATATGCTCCTCTAATAACAGAGGCTTGTAGAAGGGGCAGTGCTGCAGAACTTTCTAGAAGTGACCTAATATCAGCTGACAACCTTCAACACTTACCATCTTAAATGAAGCCCTGAACAGGAATACCAGCAGGGGTCCAGCAAGACCAAATCTAGTCACCCTTAGCACCACAGCTGTAGCTCCTTCCATTCCTAAATTAGCTATGCTTGAACCATAGCCCCATTCTGCCCTAGAATCAGGGATGGTATGGTGGTTTGAATAAGAATGCCCCTCCCCCCATAGGCTCATGTATTTGAATGCTTAGTCACCAGGGAGTGGCACTATTTGAAATGATTAAAAGGATTAGGAGGTGTGGCCTTGTTGGAGAAAGTGTGTCACTGGGGGTGGACTTTAAGGGTTCAAAAGCTCACGCCAAGCCCAGAGTCTCTTTCTCTGCCTATGGATCAGGATATAGCTCTCATCTACTTCTCCAGCACCTGTTTGCGTGCCACCAGGTTCCTTGTCATGATGGTAATGACTAAGCCACTGAAACTGTAAGCCAGCCCCAGTTAAATGCTTTCTTTGATAAGAGTTGGCTTTGTCGTGGTGTCACTTCACAGCAATAGAACAGTGACTAAGAAANAAGTGAAGACAGTGAATGTCAGGTAACTAGGGCCACTTCCTCCACCATAGCCAGAGGAATAGCTTTCTGGGTCAATGAAGATGTACGGGCATTAGTTCTCTAGCCCAGTAGTCATTATGAGGAACATAAGTGAGTGAGTATATGACAAGAAACAAGAAGCACACAGGGGCTGGGTAGAGGGAGAGAAAGGGTGTGGGAGAGTACTTGAGAACACACTGTTGCTTTCACCTGCTTTTTCTTAAAAGTTTAGTTATAATGTGTATGTTGTTTCCTCTCAAATGGGCTTCTTAGAAGCTTATTATCAGCTACACCCATTCCACATATTTCTTTCAATTTTCCAGTTTGATTCAGTCTACAGCAATGACTAATACCAAATCTGAAGGAAAAATGGTCCACACTTCATCTCAAGTGGGATTGCAGAATGTTGTTCTGTTTGGGTCCTTGCCTCAGCCTAGCTCTGAGGAGCAGTATTTTTTAGTTTTAATGACGGCAGTTCCAATAACACACAGAAATCTGCACAATGGCCTAGACAGAAATCTTATCACGAATATACTTAATGGAATTCAAAGCATTGTGTTATGTAACAGAATTTAGCCAGTCCAAATAATCTAAGAAGGACTAGAATATTAAGAATTTTAAGATTAAGAGTATCTCTATGTTATGGTTACTATACTATACTATACTATACTATACTATACTATACTATACTATATATATACTATATATATATATACTATACTATACTACATTTGTTCAGAAAAAAATGTCTAATTGCCATATCCTAGAATAAAAAATAAAATTACAGGGGGAAAAAAATCAGCAAATAAAAATCACATGTCAAGTTGGGTGTGGTGGCTCACACTGTAACCCCAGCAACTCAGGAAACTGAGGCAGGGGGATTGCTCTGAGTTCTAGGCCAGCCTGGGTTACAGAATAAGACCCTGTCTCAAAACAAACAAACAAACAAACAAACATACGTACATTAGNGTGTTTCTATACACTAACAATAAACAATCCGAGAGGGAAATTAAGAAAATAATACCATTTATGATAGCCATCAAAAAGAACAAAATGGGAACCTTAACTAAGGAAATTAAATTCTGGTACACTAAAAATTACAACTAACTGATGAAAGAAATTAAGAATGACAGTTAAATGGACAGATATTCATGGGTTTATTTTGGAAAAATTAATATTGCTAAAGTATCCATACTATTGTCAGTTGTATTTGCTCTTTTGGGGTGCCCACCACCCAGCTCCCAAATATATCACACATGGAGGCTTAGTCTTAATTATAAATGTCTGGCCTTAGCTTGGCTTGTTTCTTGCCAGCTTTTCTTAAATTATCCTATCTATCTTTTGCCTCTAGGCTTTTACTTTTCTTACTTCTGTATATCTTACTTTCACACTTAGTCCGTGGCTGGCTGTGTGGGTGGGTGGCTGGGTGGCTGTGTGGCTGGGTGGCTGGGTGGCTGTGTGGCTGTGTGGCTGGGTGGCTGGCCCCTGATGTCCTCCTCCTTGATCCCTCTTGCTCTTCTTTCTCTCCTCCCAGATTTCCCAGATATAACACAAAAGCACAAGCAACAAAGGCAAAACGAGACAAGCAGGATTACACTGAGCTAAAAAAACATCTACTTAGCAAAACAGTCAATTGATAAAGTGAAAAACCAACCTGCAGAATGGGAGAAAACATTGGCCAGTCATACCTATGGGGTCCGTATCCAAAACAGGCAGGGAATTCCTACAACTCAACGGAGAAACCCCAGGCAATCCAGTAAAAATGGGCCATATTTCTCTAATGATACGCAAACGGCCAATAGCTTTATGAAAGGTGTCCCAAGTGGCTAATTATTAGGNATATNTGAATGAAAACCACAATGGGCTATTACACANTTGTTAGGATGAACACTACCAAAAAAATCAAAGAGCANCTGGGTATAGTAGCCTCACCTGTAATCTAATGCTTGAGAGGTGGACAATGGAGGATCATGGGTTGAAGGTCATTCTCAGTTAAATAGCGAGTTTGAGGCCAACCTTGGCTACAAGAGACTCTATCTCAAAAAGAAAAAAAAAATCAAAAAACTCAACTGTAGGTGAGTGAAAGAAGTAATCAGTGTGGAAGCTTCTCAAAACAAAAACAAAAACAAAAACAAAAACAAAAAAACAGTCTAATAAATCCCGCATTTTGTTTTCCACAGTAACTGCACCATTTTGCATTTCAACCAACATTGTTCACAACAGCCAAGAGATGAAGTGTGGGGGCCCACAGAGGCTCCCTAGTAAGACCTTAGTCAAGGTCAGAGAATCTGAGCTTGCTTTACCCAGCAGGGCTGTGTAATGGGATGATTTGGCCAAAGGCGTGGTTACCAGGTGTTTTGAAGGGTCTACACTTGACTGTATGCTGTGCTTTGATCTTGAAAGGGATAGGTCTTCTGCCTCTCCCCTTGGTAGTGTATAAAAAAACCCATGAGAATAAAGGATGAGGCGGCTGGGTATTGACCCAGGGCCCTCCCGAAGCTATCTTATGTCTCTGTCTTTCTCTCAGTCTAGTCCGATATTTCTATCTAATACTTCCTCATTCCTCTCTCCTCCCCTCAAGAACCCTTTGACAGGTTGCAGCTGGTCTCTGACAATGAAGAACATGTGAACACTCTCTGAGGGGTGAATGGNTAANGCAAATGTGCTATGTACAGTGGAATATGGTTCTGTTCTTAAAATGAAGGAATTGTTATCANATACAGTAACACAGATGAACCTTCAGATTACATTACATTAAGCAAAGTAAATAAGTCACAGGAAATACTGCATGCGTCTACTTATACAAGGACTATGAAGACAATCAAATGTATAGAAGAGGAACGGCATGTTGGTTGGCAGGAGCTAGAGTGGGGTAAAGATGGAGGTGCTGTTTAGTGGGTATAAAGTATATCACCTGCCAGATGGTGTTGTTGGTTTTTGCTCTTTTGGGGGGCCTGCCACCCAGCTCCCAAATAAATCACACATGGAGGCTTATTATTACTTATGAATGCCCAGTCTTAGCTTGGCTTATTTCTTGCCGGCTTTCCTTAAATTATCCCATCTACCTTTTGTCTCTGGGCTTTTCCTTTCTCTTACTTCTGTAAATCTTACTCTTACTCCGTGGCTGGCTGTGTGGCTGTGTGGCTGACCGGCTGACCCCTGATATCCTCCTCCTTTCCTGGCTACTACTTCCTCCCAGATTTCTCCTTCTATTTATNCTCTCTGCCTACCAGCCCCACCTATCCTTTCTCCTGCCCTACTATTGGTCATTCAGCTTTTTATTAAACCATCAGGTATTTTAGATAGGCACAGTAACACAGCTTCACAGAGTTAAACAAATGCAACATAAACAAAAGTAATATTAAAAAAATATTCTACAAGATGGGATCTAGGGATCTGTGGCCCACATTGTGCCTATAGTTAATAGTGCTGTACCATGCAGTTAACAGTTCAGACCTCATGTTAAATTCTTTTACCATAATTTNAAAAAACCACTAAATAAGGCCTAGAGAGATGGTTCAATGGTTAAGAACANTCACTGCTCTTCCAGAGGACGTCCAGAGTTTGGTTTCTTGAACCCACANGCAGCACCTCACAACTTTCCGTAATTTCAACTCCAGGGGCTCTGAGGTCTCTGGTCNTCACGGGCAACTACACTCACATGTATATACTCACACGCAAATACACATACCTACACATGATTTTTTTCTTTTAATGATCATGTAATAAACTAAACAGTTCATTGCAGATAATTATAACGGAAGAAATATGGGATGGCAGTAAAGTAGTAGACAGGGAACTTAAGGAGCCTTCCAGATGTAATTATGTTATAGCCTGGTTGTATGGCTTTAAGCAGGTTTCTAGACTCCCCATCATTTGCCCATTTGTGAAATGGTAAAATTGGACTAGAATTAGATGGCGGCTAAAGCTGCCTCTCAGGTTACCTATTAAACCATATCTATACCACTGGAGCCCATTCCTTCCAATCTTCCTGTCCCTATACCCACTTCACTATTCTTTCCTTAAGAGATCAATACTTCTCTTTCAACTGCNTCCTTTCTTATCTATGAATGCCATTCTTTCGTCATCTGTGCAATCNGTATACTTACTTGCTGTACTTATGGTCCCTTGGAAATGTTATCTCAGATTTAGGCTGTGTAGATAAGAACCCTGCAATTACCAAGGTGGAGTCTGCTCAAGAGTCAACAGCTTCATTTTGGTCCGAACTGAACCTAGTCCAATTTGACATGCTTTCCCAAGACAGGTTGCTCTTTTNTTGTTGTTAACGTTTTGAGACAAGAGTCATGCAGAGAAGTCCTGGCTGGCTTGTAAACTCCTGACTCCTTTATCTTCACCTCTGGAGTGTGCCACTGGGTGAAGACAATGGCTGCTTTTGCTCCTGGCTTGCCACTTGTCCCTTACTGCAGGGAGGAAGGACCACACATTTTCCACTTCATTTTCCTTTGAGCCACTTTTAGCATTAATATTTTCCTCTATAAGTTGTAGATTTCTCAGAAGTTACAAATACAAATGTCTCCAGTAGCCAACCAAATAATGAGAATGAGTACGGCAGGTCTACGTCCCAGTAGTGGCTGAGCAAGAAGGCTCAGGCACTCCATGCTTGAGACTTAGACATTCTTTTCAGAGGAAGGTTTATTTTGGTTCACGGTTTTGGAGGTTTCAATCAGTAGTCTTTATCGTCACTGATTCTGGGTCTGAGTGAAACAGAGCATCATGGTGGTGGGAGCAATATGAGGGAGATTNTTCAAGGAATGATAGACAGAAAGCAGAAGCAGCCCCCCNAAAATCTACATTTTTAATAATTGAAACCTCTTGATTTACTTAATTTTGGTATTTAGTTAAACTATATTTTGAAAACTACCAAACTACTATGTGGACTAACTGGTAGATTTTTGCTGACTCAGTTTGACTCTGACCCTTGTACCAAAGCACCCTGGGAACCCAGGGTTCCCAGGCTGAACGCCTCTTTTAGGACTATTCCCACCACACCCTGCACTAACATTTCTAATCCATGGGCACTCATGGAATGTTTGTTTGTTGTCTCCATGTCTATTTTCCTCATTCACTTCATTCAGTGTGGGATTTTTGTTTGTTTCAATGCCACAGCCTCTCCACTGTTTCTTTCACTCGACTTTCTTTCTTTCCTCTTTTCTCTAGATGTAAGTAAATGCAAAAAGCGTC
>LZPO01017412.1:222380-236736 GCA_001675575.1 Neotoma lepida
TTTAGAGACAGGGTTTCTCTGTGTAGCTTGGCTGTCCTGGAACTCACTCTGTAGACCAGGCTGGCCTTGAACTCACAGAGATCTGTCTGCGTTTGCCTCTGCCTCCCAAGTGCTGGGATCAAAGGCATGTACCACCACCGCCCAGCCATGGCAACTTTTATAATTGAGGTGGTTTACAGTTTCAGAAATTTGGTCCATTTTCATCATGGCAGGACATGGTGGCATGCAGGCAGATGTGGAGCTGGAAAAGGAACTGAGAGTTCTACATCTTGATCCACAGGCAGCAGGAAGTGAACTGTGACATTGGTGTAGCTTGAGCATAAGCGACCTCAAAGCCCACCCCCACAGTAACACATTTCCTCCAAGGCCACACCTCCTAATAGTGCCACTCCCTATCAGGGCCGTTTTCTTTCAAACCATTGCAGACAGCATCTTCCTTTGTAGCTAGCCCATGGTGGCCAGGAACTTGTGATGCTCCTAAATCAGCACTCTGAGTTGATTATGGGACTGGTATAGGCAACAGGACTGGTATGGATAACCACACCCTTGGACACTTTTAGCCCATCCTAATATTTATGATGATAAAGCCATTGCCTGTTAGCCATTTCCTGAGTGTGGGAAGTGGCTAACACGCAATGGCTTATGATATTAAATGATGATTTATTAAATGATATATATTAAACTAATGATATTAAATATCCCTTCTCTTGTATACTTTCATTCCTGTGTCTTTGGTGAAGTGTCTCTTGTCTGTACTAGTTTTCTGGGGCTGCTGCTATAAGATAACAGACTAGAAAGTGTAAGATGAATCTTAAAAGGTCTTATTAATAAAAAACCTGGAACCAGATATTGGGGTGAACGCTGAAAGATCAGAGAAACAGAGCAAGACACAGCCAACCTCACCTCGCCAGCTCCTCAGCCAATCCTGTTTCCACGAATCCTCAGACTGAAAGCCTCTGAGTCCTCACCCGAATGGATCTCAGCTGAACTGCTNCTAAAAGCTTCTGGGTCTGGTCCTCATACCTTATATACTTTACTGCTTCCTGACATTACTTCCTGGGATTAAAGGCATGTGTTCTTCCCAAGCAAAGACATGAGATCTCAAGNACTGGGATTAAAGGTGTGTACCACCACGCCTGGCTCTGTTTCCAGTGTGGCCTGGAACTCACAGAGATCCAGATGGATCTCTGCCTCNTGAGTGATAGGATTAAAGGTGTGTGCTACCACTGCCTGACCTCTGTGTCTAATCTAGTGGCTGGCTCTGTCCTCTAATCCTCAAGAAGGCTTAAAAACAGAGCCGCCTCCTCCTCAGTTTTGGAGGCTAGAAAGCAAAGAGCTAGATTAAACTGTTGACAGGTATGCTTTCTCCTGATACATCTTTCACTTTTGGATGTCTGTGGTCTCACTGCCTTTTTATAGTTTTTTTTTTAACATTTAGTTTTGTAGTAAGTTTTGAGTTAATTTTTTATAATTTGAGTTGTAAAAATTAGCTTGATTTTCTTTTTAATCTTAATCTTTGTGGGTTAAATCTATGGATGCCCATTTATTTTAGCAAATTCTCTCCTCCATTGAATTGTTTTTATATTGTTAAAAAATAGTTGTGCATATATGTGGGTTTTAATTTCTGGTTTTTGTTGTTGTTGTTGTTGTGTTTCTTGGGTCTCTGTGTCCAAAACTAAGCCAGCACTGTCCAGTGTTGATAACTTTTGCTGTGTGATTGTTCTTAAAAATGACTTTTAGAAAATAGCAGTCATCTTCCCATATAAATAACCTTTCTGCAGCCACAAAGACTCTTGGGGGAATCTTGATAGAAGTTGCATTAAACTTGTATTATAAACTTGGGGAGAATGGGCATCTTTATGATGGATATTCTAGCTGATAAGTATGGTATGTATGTCTGTTTATCCAGGTTTTCTTTCCTTAGTATGTAACATAAAGTACTGCGTATGTCTGGCTACACTGACTTGTGTCCCTCATTCATTGGCATTTCTTTTCTCTTTGTATCTTTAGTTCTTGGCTTCACCACATAATTTCTACTAATGAAAAAATTCCCAGTCTTGAAACTAGACCAAACACTATTATTTTCCTTAGATCTCATTTCTGGTCTGATTTCTGCTCTTATTTGTGACAGAACTTCCCTAAAAGAGTTGTAGGCATCCTTTGTCTGTAATTCCCTTCTTTGTCTATAATTCCCTTCCGTCCGTCCATCTTAAGCCATCTCCAGTCAAGCACATGTCCCTTTGTCATAAGAGTCTGACCTCAGTGTCACCACTCTTTGTGCAGCATAATGTTTGCTGCATAAGCTTTCTTCATTTTGCTGAAGGGAAATAGAAACCAAAATGCTAAATTTTGGTGTTTCTTAGGTCTCCCCAAATGAAGAGGTCTGATAAATCCTAAGTATAGTGGAAAGAAAACATTTGCATTGTTAGTGAAGAGTATAAATTGGTACTACTACCTTGAGATACAATTTCATGATGAAGTTCAAGAAACTGAATCATTTTATCTGNACATAAGTGTTTTCCTAATTTGATAAAAAATTAACCTGGACAGCGTCAAAAAGAATAAGCAGCTGTACCCAGTAGGGCAGTGTTTTTGTATGATTTGCTGGTGTAATGAAATGCCATTTACCATTGAGTGGAGGAGAGCTGTTTGTATCAGGACTGATAAATCTCAGAAAGGTAGTGTTCACTTCTGGGTGTGAGGGGTAATGCGTCTGATCCACCTGTGGAAAATAGGGTGTTTGGGACAACGTTTCTTTCTTCTCAGCTTGTTTTTTGGAACACAGTGCTGAGAACAGGATCTTATGAGAGGTTGGATTTGCTGGAAGTAACTGTGATCTACCCTACAACTTTTTATCACTACCAGCCTGTCCAGTAGAGAGAATTTAATGCCAGGAAAGATTCTTTGAAGAATTTAAAGAGATTCTCTCTTAACTGACCTAATAGGATTCCTGCTAAAATTGGACTGTGCGACCAAACAAGGACAAGAGTCAAGGTTGATACCTTGTCAACTGAACATAGTGCCTCACATCCGTTGTAGCATNAGCACGTGGGAACACGAAGCTGAAGGTGGCTCACATGTTGAAGCCAGGCTGGGTTGCATAGTGACAAGTTGTCTCAGTGTTCTGTCAGCCCTGCAGAGAGTAGACCTCAGAACTCTGAAGACGTCCCAGTTGAGAAAGCAGTACTTAAATAGCTCCATAGCTATTCAGTAATGGAGAGACAACAACACAGTGCCAACTCTGCAGCTTGGACTTTGTCTCTTCTCTAACCTTGTTTATCCTCTGGTAGTCGGGTCTCCCCGGACCCCCAGATAGTGGGACCTAACTCTTGGAACCAACAACTAGTAGCTCTGAAGGAAAGTCTTTGCAGAGATGACTAAGGATCTGTCATGGGGAGTTGTTCTTATCTTTAGCAAGCAAGAACAGTGATTTGGGGTTTCTGATCCAGAAGCCTAAAATCATATATTTATGTTGCTTTAAGCCACGAGGTTTGTTACAGTAGAGATAACAAACTAACAATTCCTTCACACAATGCTTAATGATTTGTTTGTATAGTAATGGGAGCTCAGGTAATAGGGTAGTTATCTAGATGCCTTAGGGAAACAAGGGGAAGGGGAAAATGAACTTGAATTGTGACTTGAAGGGTTTAAAGTTTGCCTAAACCCAGTACTACTTCTAAGTAGGATGACGAACATGAGCTAAGATAGAAGATAGCAAGATTTTTAAAGTACACAGCTTGTAAATGTATAGGAGGAGAGTGGTAGGATCCAAGTTGAAAAATGTAAACTGGGGCAGGTTCATGGAGGATTTTGTATGATTGCTAAAATATTCTCACTTACTTGATAAACCCAATCATAGAAATTTGAAGGGAGTAATAGGGGCAGTAGTCTGGACAGAGTGAGAGGGTGTTTTAAGGGGGATACAGAGAAAGGAGCCAGTGAGGATTCGTTTAGAGAAAAGCATTCTTGAGCTTTGGATCAAGAGTCAAGGTTGAATGAGTTATTTAGCTAGGACATTTTAGTAGGTAGAAATAAATGCCTTTTAGCAAATAAGAAAGCCTAGGAGTGTAGCTCAGTGCTAGAGTATTTGTTCAACACAAATGGGACACCACTAGTCTCCTCCCCCACAGGATAGAAAGGAAAGGACTAGCTTGTGGACGGTGTCAGAATCAGGAGCTGCTTTTGCATTAGTTGGGAGGATTAGTTGTGTATCTAATCTTGTTATTTCTTGCATAAGCCTTGCTGATTGAACTCTGCTGCATATTGAACTAGATGTGCAATGCCTTTGTTTATTCTCAAAGATGTGAGTTTTACATTCTTCTAAGAAATTATTCATAATACTTAGAATTTTTAACCCTGTTTCTGCACCAGTCAGATTACGTTTTGGTAATTGAGTTTAAATAACAGTGTATGCATGTATGTAACTCTTAGGTTTTAAAAGAAAAGACATCTTATAATNCCTCAGAATCTTTCAGAATCATTTGGATTTTGGAACCCATTGGAAATATATGGAGGACTTGAGTTAGGATGCTGATAAGTGCTGTTGGTCAAGAAGGAGGAAAAGGGACTTCCAAGATCATTTCCATCCACTGAGATGTAGTAAAACAATGCTGTTCAGAATCTTGAGTTGGAAGATAAAACTGATAATTGTTCTCAAGTGAAAAGCCAAAACACAGCTCTCACCTGAAAAGGAGTTAAGAAATTATTTTAGATCTAAGCGTGGCCTGGAAACACAGATTTAGATTACCCCAGGTACCATGTTCTGAAGTTGTAACAAACTTAAGGTTTTATAGGATAGAACAGAGTCATAACTCCAGACACCTTTTCAATACAGTGATGGAAGTGGCAAGAAAGTGGGTTCAACAAAGCAGGAATGTCTTCTTCATAGACCTCGGATGCTGTCTAATGTCATTCTTAGTTTGGGGACTGATGGAAAAAAACTAGGGTTCTATTCATACAATCTAGAAGGGTTTACCTTATAGTTAAAAGGTGTTAGCTCATGTTAGGCTATAAGGAGCCATTTAGGGAGCTAAGCTACTCTGTAGGAGAATGTTTTATCCGTGTCCCGCCAGGTCCCATGGCCCCACAGCTGCTTATAAAATAATTACTCAGAGGCTTATATTAATTATAACTGCTTGGCCATTAGCTCAGGCTTATTACTGACTAGCTCTTAAGCTTAAATTAACCCATTTCTATTAATCTATATGTCGCCATATGTTCCGTGGCTTTACCTGCATCCCATTACATGTTGTTCCTTGGGCAGCTAGCTGACATCTCCTGACTCAGCCTTTCTCTTCCCAGAATTCTCCTTATCTGCTTATCCCACCTATACTTCCTGTCTGGCTACTTGGCCAATCAACATTTTATTTATCAACCAATCAGAGCAGCACATATTCACAGTGTACAGAAAGATAGCCCCATCATTTCCCCTTTTCTTTCTATTTAAAAGGAAGGTTTTAACTTCAACATAGTAAAATTACATAAAACAGTTATCTAGCAAAAATTAGTTATAATGTCTAGTCTACTTACATTTGGCAAATTCAAAGAAAATATTCTATTTATCCTATATTTGTGAGTATGGGGTTTCATATCTAAGTTATCCTTTATTATAACCAAGTAAAATTATAACTATCTAGTCTTCAACTACATCAAAGACCTCAGAAGGAGATAATATTACCTAAGTAAACAAGAAGAGCATTGTAAGCAACTTCCAAAAATCTAGAATGACAGAGACAGCTGGCTACCTGGACAGTTACCCAAAATTTTTCTGCAATGCTAGGGCATCCATTCTTCAGGCTACAGGCCTAGAGTCTCTCAGTCGCTTCTCTCTGTGTCATGTAGAATTCTGGCAGTTTCTTCTGTGAAGCAGGAACCTGAAGGACCATCTCATCTTGCAAAGTTCAGTGGTCACCTTCCTAAGGTTGCCTACCTTCCTATGTCCAGTCATTACAACATTTTTTCAAGCAGTCCAGGCAAGAACAGTTTCTTGCCCAAATGACTCTTTTTGCCAAGAAGATGATAAACTCCATATAGAGTGTCTTCAGTGCCCATTTTTTTCTTTGAAGTAAATTGGTACTGCCAGGAGCAGACGTGTCTCACTGTCCAGAAAGTCTAATAAGTTTTTAAAACATTTTAAATGCCATATTCTGTAAGTCTTTGAAGTGTTTGAAGATTACCTATCTAATTGAAATATATCTATGTATACCTAGAAAACTTAACTAACATGACTATAAGTTTGATTATCATAGAAGACTAATTATTAAACTGTATTTCTTAATTATCACCAATTGTAGGACGAATTTCTAAATGGTCTTAATTAATAAAAACATGGAGCCAGAAATAGAGGTGAAAACCTGACAGAGATCAGAGGAATTAGGAATAGCCACCAGCTATCTTACCTCACTAACACTGCTGCTTCCAAAAAGAGAGCGACTTCCTCTCTACGCAGGTTTTTATGCCTGTCCATTCTGCTAACTCATTTCCTCTCTCCACCAAGCTACATCACTTCCTGTCTATCTGCACAGACCTCCAGAACTCTATGGTTGATGCTGGGATTAAAGGCATGTGCTACCACCACCTGGCTTGTTCCCTAGTGTGATCTTGAACTCACAGAGAACCAGACAGATTAAGGGTGTGTGCTAACATTGCATGACTTCTGTTTTTACTACTAGTGGCTGACCTTTTTCCTCTGATCCTCAGATAAATTTTATTGGGGGACACAGATAAAAGATTACCACACTACTCTAAGATAATTTGTCTCTGGACCTGCAGCATTCCAACTCCACACAACCATTGGCAAGAATCAGTTAGTCTTATAAAATGTTTAATGTTAGGTGACTTGATTTTTGCTAATGCTATGGGCTGAAAATGAGAAAACACCACCTATTTTTAGGAAATTAGATTGTACTTTAGACTATTCAAAGATACATTCTAAAATAATTTATTATATATAGCCACAAATAAGAAATCTTGGAACATAAATTAGCAAAACCATATTTTGGTTACAACCATCTCTAAAATATAATTAAGATTTATAGGGATCTATCTGTATAGTATTTTCCCAAATAAATAGCTCTCATGATTATATTAGTTAGGATAAAGTCGGTTTTGCTGCAGTCTCACAATGTGCAAATGTTAACACTCCAGTGTTACTGGTTCATGCAGCACATACATTATGGGGTAAGCAGTGGCTAGTTTTGGAATAGAACGACTATTTTTGCTCTTTAAAAGGATTGCCAGTGTCTGTGACACAGAAAGTGAGAGTGAGGCGTGTTGTGATGTCTGCCCCACTGAGAACTTAGGTCTTCCGAGACGGGACGACCTGTGGGACTGTCCGCCCGTTCCCAGCTTCCCTTTCCCGAGAGACAATCAGCGTGACAGGGAGTCAAGTCTGGGACTGTCCGCTTGTTCCTGGCCTCCCTTTCCTGAGAAACAAACAATCAGACGTGACAGGGAGTCAAGTCAAGCAAGAACTCCTTTTATTTTTTTGAAAAACAGTGAGGCCCTTTTAAAGCCTAAAACCACAAGGCTAGAGAGAGGGGCGGGGTAGATGCCCCGTCAGGCCAATGAGTTTAAAGGTCACCCAGACAAAAACAGCTTAGGTTTCTCCCTCCTTGCTTCCTCCACAGACCCCCACAGACCTTTGTCAACAATTTGGTTCCTTCCTCCCTGCTTCCTCCCAGGGCCATCTTGATTTGTAAACAACTTGGTTCTGCAGGCCCCTACCAAGGCATATATTCTTTGTTCATACTCAGTTAAAAATAAAAACCTGTCACCCAGACTTCTTTCAAGTGGCCAGGGATGTACAGTTTTACTATGTGCCTGAGAAGACAATTGGGAATATTTGATAAATAGTATTAATGATTGTAGTTGTATTTAAATATAAAAATTGAGACCAGAGAAGCCCAAGGAAAAGATTAATGTATGTGACTATTAATCGTATAAAGTCAGAAATACATTGAAGCCACAAATCAGCAATTCTAGAAATGGGANAGACATCTCTAAGTAAGAAAATGGGTAATATCTAATCTTGCATATACAAGTCTAATTCAGACATGTTAAATGAATCTCAGAACTCCAGCAGAATAAAGTCCTGATACTCCAAAGTATGTTAATAGGAAATTCTCAAAAATAATACAGTAGAAAAACTTATTTTTTTCATTCATTCATTCATTCATTCATTCATTCATTCATTCATTCATTCATTCATTCATCTTGAGACAGTCTCTCTATGTAGTCTTGGCTGTCCTGGAACTGACTATGTAGACTAGGCTGACCTCAAACTCCCAGAGATCCACCTGCCTCTGCCTCACANTACTGGGATTAAAAACATATGCTACCATAAACATTACTTTAAATAGGGAAGAATTTTTAAATAATGCCCAGTGCCATGGGAAAGTAGTTAATAATATATTGTTGATGGGATTACAAATGTTATCCTTTTATACCCTCTTCAAGAAATGAAGAATTGTTAAATGAACTCGTTATTTTTGTTTGTTTTTTGTTTTTTGAGACAGGGTCTCTCTAGTGTGTGACTTTGGCTGTCCTGGAGCTTGTTATGTAGACCAGGCTGGCCTCGAACTCACAGAGATCCACCTGCCTTTGCCCCCTCTAGTGTTGGGATTAAAGTGTTTTCAATATGAGAAAAGAAAAAATCCCATCCATTCTTTTATTTCTTTTAAGGGCACCAGTATAGATAGATGCACATGGGGGCACATGTCCATAATGCTAGCCCTTGGGGGGTTGAGGCAGGAGGATTGTGAGTTTGAGGTCATCTGGGTTACCTAGTGAGACGCTGTCTTAAAAAGAGGGCACTGGTATCTTGCTGTACTGTAGAATACTCCGATGATATGTGTTCCTGCCCTGTGATGTTTTAAAGTCTAGTTGTTGGAGAAATTTGGGGGCTATGNGGAAAAGGAGCTCAAGACAGAGCATAGGAGTTTAGCGGGACTAGCCTTAAAGTTCAGCCATCAGGGAGGTAGTGCTGCAGTGCATTGCAGTGTTAGTGTATGGAGTGCCTAAAAGCTATAGTGAAAATAAGAGGTGATAGTGTTTCAGCTCTAGTATAATTTTATGGGGCCACAAGTTTGTGTTGGTCTGTTGTTGACTGCAGTGTTACGGGATGCATGACTGTATTCAGCACATAGACATTGTTAGAGCTGTTTATTTACCTAGACAGGTTGAGGAAAGGCTAGTATCTGAGAATAGAAGTTTTTGTTTTTTATTTTTTATTTTTTTTGAGACAGGGTCTCACTGTGTAGCTCTGGCTACCTTGGATTTTGCTCTGTAGACCAGGCTGGCCTTGAACTCATGGAAATCTGCCTGCCTCTGCCTCCCGAGTGCTGGGGTTAAAGGCGTGCGCCACCATGCTTAGAAGAGGAATGTTCTTACATGTTATATTCCTCCAAGAGAGCGTGTAAGTCCTTTACCTTTGTTTAGTGTATTATATTTTATCTGGGACATAGTGTTGGAGCTAAGGTTATTCCAGAGTAATAGAAAAGTTGGCACAAGAGAATGAGAATTTCAGAAAAACGTGAAGAGTTCTGTGGTACAAAAGACAGCTGCTAATTTATCATTAATTTTTAGTCTCAGAGCTTTCTAGTTTGGGGAGTGTATAAAGGGGAAGATTTATTTGACCATGTTTTTTCTGTAGACTATGGATGTTGAGTAAGCCAAACACAATTATTTCCATAATGAATATTTGTCAAATAACACAAATAAAAATTTTAAAATATTTTCTGTAGTTTTTCATTTCTTGCTTATGTGCTTTTTCTCTTTGACAGGAAATCAAACCACAAAGCCATTATAACCATGGATACGGTGAACCTCTTGGGCGAAAAACTCATATTGATGACTATAGCACATGGGACATAGTCAAGGCTACACAGTAAGGTTTTTGTTGTGGCTGTTTTCTTCCTCGACATTGTTTTAAGTGAAGTGGGAATATGAGATATGGTATTCTATTGCCTTGGGGAAAATGGCAGTATCTCAGGTAAACTGTTGTAATTCCCATCAGCTGTTCGCTTTTGCTACTTGCAATTTGTGGAAGTTTGTTATTTTACCTTAAGAATATTCAATGTGAACAACTAGAAAACATTTCCAACTTTAAAAGTACCTTTGAGTTAAAAATATAAGGATCTATCCCATATTCCCTACCACTCAGCCAGGTACACAAATACAGCATAGTTAATGTTATATATGCATACATATATTATACTAGGGGGGTATCACAAAAATGTTCAAAATATGATCTTCCAAATGTCAGGTTATATTGGTCTTTGAGACTAGACAAGAAAATGATGAATCTAAGAATATTATAATTCAAATCACATGGAANTTGAAATAAAACAGGTGCTTTTATCTGCAGACAGAGGAGAAACATGAGTCCTTCAGCGTTTTAGAATTGTCTGACAGTTAATAGTCACAGTTTACTTACTTTGATCATGTTTTTCTTGGTCTTATTGATCATTTGTATATCTACTTCAAGAAGAAAACCCACTAGCATGTATTAATTGTATAAGGTAATAGTCATGGTATTTTCATGTGTCCTTATACTGTACTTTAACCCTGGATTGGCTGTCTTATTGCCCTCCCATCTTCTTACTCATAAGTTTCCCTTCTATTTTCNCTTTAAAAAGTTTAGATATTGTGAATGACAGCAGGAAGAAAGGTTTTTTATTTTGTTTTGGTTTTGAGACAGGGTCTCACTATATCTTTGGCTAACCTGGAAGTCCGTCCCTGTGTAGACCAAGCTGTTGTCAGACTCATAGATGTGCCTGTCTTTGCCTCCCGAGTACGGGAAATAAAGACGTGCACCACCATGCCCTGCCTAAAAAAGGGCATATTTTAATATATCAAGCTTCTAGAGCAGTTTCATACGTGGAAAATGGAGCATTAAGAACAAGTTACTCCAAAAATCTACCCCTCTAGCATATTGACTGATTTGAGTTAGAGGCACTTGAAAAATATCAGATGCAGGAAGATCTGTCTTGATTTTTCTCTTTCTATTTAAATGTTTTTATTAGCATATACTAATGATACATAATGAAGAGTGTGTGTGCGCTCCTCCCTCTCTCTCTCTCTCTCTCTGTCTCTCTCTGTGAGAATGTGTTTCATTAGGGTTGTTTAAAGGAACGTAGGTGCATAGGTGATAGGTCATCTAGTGGGGTATGGGAGAAAACCTTCCTCCCTCCCCCATGAACATTAACTACCTGTTAAGGTTAAGGTCCTGAGGGAGGGGTGGTGGGGACTCCTGAATCTCTTCAAGACAGTATGTTGATGAGTCAGGTCTTGTGCAGGTAAGCATAGCTGATGTGAGTTCAAAAGTGCCATGGCCTCATCGTGCCTGGAAGACTGCATTCGACCTCATCCTCTGGCTCTTATTTCTGATATCTCTGCCATGGTGTTTCCTGATCTGTGGAGAGGGTAATACAAAGTTTCATTTATGGCTGAGTATGTAATAGTCAGTAATTTATTTTCAGCCATTATAATAAGTCTTTGCAGTTAACTCTGACCAAACCTGATATCGGACTTAATCTTTGGTCATAAACATAAATTTACAAGTCAGTTTGACTGGCACATCATGTTCATTTAGCAAAACATTGTTGCTTCCATACTCTTCAGTCACCAGCTTTTGACTAGGGTTCTGTACCAGAAGTTAATTTTCTTCTCTGAAACAGTCCTCAGTTCCTGTAAGAAAGCAGTGGGTTCCATTATTGTGGCCATGTCTTGCCTGGCTAGTGGGTAGTGTTATACACAGGAGCCGCAGCTGAATGAGACAGTTGATGATAGTTCTCCCCCAGTAGCCTGCATATCATCTTCTGCACCGTGAGGGCTAATCAGCAGGGAGGAAGAGCCATCTGAATTCCACCCTGATTTCTCTGTTCCTGTGACCAGGCCACATGGTGTCCTCAGCAATAGGGTCTCACCATCTAGCTTCGTTAAGTGACCAACTGCAGTGATGATAGCAGTAGCCTTTATTGTTTTGGGATCTTTTCTCATCTATATAGGTATTTTCCTTTGTGGTTACCATGGTTATTATTCTTAATATCCTAAAATTATCATAGCTTCCTTAATTTGTATTGATATTATAGAATTTATACAAATTAATTTTAATACTATACAAAAATGTGTTCTGGTGCTAGCAAGATGGCTCAGGGATTCAGGTACTTACTGTCAAGCCTGATGACCTGAGTTCCAACCATGAGAACGGACTCCTGTGGGTTTCAAAAGCTGTGCTGTGGCACCTGTGCGTGCACACATACTAAGTAAGTTCTGAAAGGTAGGACTGGAGCTTTTTCCAGTCCCTGCTTGCTCGCGCGCTCTCTCTCTCTCTCTCTCTGTCTCTCTCTCTCTGTCTCAGTCTCTCTCTCTCTGTGTGAATTTGTTTGCTCCCTGAAAACTGAACATTTGAATTTAAAGAATATAGTAGCCATGGGAATCAGGCACTCCACTTTTCTCAGGGTTTGCTGTTTTTGTTTTTTGATTGTTACCAGTGGTCTCTCCCCGTACCTCAACCTGAATATAAATTTAAGGTCCTCTTGGGTCTTTCTGAGCCTGTGCCCGCCCTGACATTTATTGTCACTTTTAAATTTTCCCACTGTATGCAGTTTCCTTTGAATGACTTAACTCTTATTGTTGCCTTCCAGAAAAAGAGAAAAACGAAAGGGAGAACTTAAGGGCCATTGGCCTCTTAAGTTACAGCTAAGTCTTGTCAGCCTGAGGGAGACTGGTATGTAGCAGGTGGACGCTCTGAGTAGCAGCAGCAGCAGTAGGCTCTGACTTGTCTGTCTACACCTGTGAGGTCTGACACCCTGACTGATGTGTTGTTTAGTGGTTGCTCCTGGAACAAGCCTACTGCTGCCTGCTTCAGCGAGGCTGTCGATGATTGGTCTCTGTTGCTGTGCTACGACCTGAAGTTACTCACAATTTAATACCCAAGAATTTNCTGGCAAGTTGGAAGTGTCTGGTAGATTCCAGAGTTTCAGGATAATTAGAATACACAGATTTAACCAGTGCAGGAACTCTTTAGGTAGGCAACTTATTTCTGGTGCTTCCTCTTCTGCTAACTCCCAAGAATGTTTTCTCGTCTACTGATTTTTTTTCCTTATATACTTTAAAGCATGAGGAAAAAATCCAGTGATTTTTGGATATACTTAAAAATGTTTTTGTGGTCATTTACCATCTCATTCAAGATTCTGTTAATGCTAATATGCCTAGAACTAGGTCTGGTGGTACAGACCTGTAATCAGAGCTACTTGGGAGGCTGAGGCAGGAGGATTTTTAAGTTCAAAGCTTGCATCAGGGTAGCCTGAGCAATTTAGCAGGGTCTTATCTCAAAATAAAAAGTAAAGATAGGGCTAGGGAGGGCTAGTTCCAAGTACCTTTAAAACTATACTAGATCATAAACTCAAAGTATATGACATACCCAGGTTATTTTACCACACACATGGAAACAGCTATGTGCAAGAGAACAGCTAAAGATACCACTATCATCCTCATCTGCACTTCACTTAGGCTGTGCACTCTCTCTCTGTCTCTCCCTCCGCCCCCTCTGTGTGTGTGTGTGTGTGTGTGTGTGTGTGTGTGTGTGTGTGTGTGTGTGTGTGTGTACACGTGCGCGCACATGATAGAACCAGGGATGGCAGCACTGTGAGGGCTCTATAAATATACCTGCAGTTTTATTCTGTTAGTACAGTGTAAATACAATTAGAAGTTCTGATGTTTGCTTGTAGTGTTCTTTACTGTTCATTCTCTTGCTTAACCTTACCCTGTGGAGGACCTTCTCCTTTTTGAACTTGATTAAAAAATTATATGAGTGTGGTGGTCCACACCTTCAATGCTCATGCTAGTGCTGTTTGCAGAGGGTGAGGAAGGAGGATTCAGTGAGGTCAAGGCCAGCCTGAACAAAACAAAATCAGACAAAAAAACAAAACAAAACAAAACAAAACAAAAAAAAACAAAAACAAAAAACCCCTAAGAAACAAAAAGTACAAATGTTGTCAAATTTCCTTAAGTTTGTTTTTGTGTTATATAATTCCAGAGCTCTAATATTTTGGCTAAGAAAATGATGGTATGTAGCTTGATGGTGGCTTTTTGGTGGTTTATTGTACTGTTTTTTTTATATTTTTATTTATATTTGAAAAATTTCATAATTAGTTAAGTGCTGGCAGAGATAGGGATAGTGGTGACTGGAGAGGTTGTTCAGTGGTAAGGAGTCTACTGCTCTTGCAGAGAACCCAGACTTTGGTTCTCAGCACCCACATGGGACCTCTGTAACTACAGCTCCAGAGGGTTCTGATACCTCTGTCCTCTGCAGCACCTGCACACATGTGTACATACCTAACACACACACACA
>LZPO01017413.1:2894-13305 GCA_001675575.1 Neotoma lepida
GGTCTCGTCATTTTTAAATACATCACTAGTTGTTCTAACCAATAGTCGCCCTACTGTGCTGAAGAAGAGCCAGAAATGCTTCCTCTATGCTGTGCTTTCATGTGCCTTGCAGAACTTCGAGTTCCCCTTCCTCCATGCCCTCCCTAGCATCTATTGAAAACATTCCACTTCATTTTTCTGCAATATTATCTCATTGGTTTTTAGAAATTAACTTTTTAAAAGTTTTAGTTTTGTTTCCATGTGTTGCTTGCTTCACTTGAAGTAATGACCTCCAATTCTACCTATGTTGAAGCTGATAGGATTTTCTTTTATGGCTGAATAGTATTCTGTTGCTAAAATAAATATGTATTTTCTTTACCCATTGACTAGAACCCTTTCTCTACTATACACAACAGATAGTTCTCAAAATGTAAATGAGAACTANCCTGAGATTCCATCTCACTCTAATCAGAATGGCAGTCATTCAGAAATAGGGAACAAAGGCCNGCACAGATGTAGACATGAGGGAACCTTTATATACTGGTGGGAATCTAGCCACTATGAAAATCAGCATGGAGGTTTGTTTCTCATGAAACTAAAAATGCATCTACCTTAGGACCCAGCTATGCCACTCCTGGTATTTACCTAAAAGATTCCAAGACAATATATCCCAGAGATACTTACACATCAATATTTATTGCAGCACTANTCACAATAGCTAAATTACAGTATTAATCTNTGACTATCAACAGACAGAGAAAAGAAAATATGCTATATATACACAGTATAATATTTTTCTGCCATAAGAATGAAATAATGTCATTTCAGGAAAATGTAAACAATAGAATACAATCCTATTGTACAAATTAAGTCAGTCACAGAAATACAAATATCTCATGATTTCCCTCATTTTTTTATTCTTTTTTTCCTTAAATTAAAAATAGATTTTTCTCTCATGCAATAGANCATGATTATAGTTTACCCTCCCTCTACTTCTCCCAATTACTCCCATCCCCTCCAGATCCACTCCCTTTCTGTCTCTCACTAAAAATAACAGGTTTATAGGAGAAAATAACTAAACATGACAAAATAAAATATAATAAGATGAAGCAAAAACTGTCATATCAAAGTTGGACACGGCGACCCATGGGAGGAAAAGATTCCCAAGAGCAGGCACAAGAATCGGAGACCTACTCATTCTCACAGTCAGGAGTCCCATAAAAATACTAGGCTAAAAGTTGTAATCTATACACACAGAAGATCTGGTGCAGATCCATGTAGACCCTGTGCTTGCTGCATCCGTTTCTACAATCTCTTATGCATTAAGTCAGAGTGCCATGCTCTCCTGGTATCCCCCCCATCCCCTCTGGCTCTTACAGTCTCCTTGGGATTCTCTGAGCTCTGATGGGGAGGGATTTAATGGAGACTTCCCTGTGGGATGACTCATCCCCTAGAGGCTTGAGGGCCAGAGGGTCCAAACCATTAAAAAAATACATTCTGGGAGCCAACCTGAGTCTGCCTAGGGACCTTAGCAACAGCAGCTGAAACACGACCTGGAGATGACCTGGACCAATGAGAGGCAGCCATGTCACACCAGCAGAGTTTCCCCCAGGGTGGGGTGGAGGGTATATAAGGCTTGCCTCTTCCTGAATAAACTGAGCTTGTTGTTTCAACATCCTCCCGGAGTCTGTGTGGCTTGACTTCGCGCCTACTTGCCCCCCCCCTTCCCCAAAGGGAACAACAACACAGGACCCCTGCTATACCTCCCATTTAAATCTCTTTCTGTGTGTAATGTCTGGCTGTGGGTCTCTGCATCTGCTCCCATCTGCTGCAGGAGGAAGCTTCTCTGGTGATGGCTGAATAAGGCACTGATCTATGAGTATAGCAGAATGTCATTAGGAGTCATTTTATTGATACTTTTTTTTTTAAACCAGTAGTGTTTGGCTTTACCCTAGGTCTCTGGGCTAGCTAGTCTCCGGTTCTTAGTTACCCTAGCAGCGTCAGGTATGGGTTCCTTCTCATGGAGTGGGCCTTAGGTCAAACCAGACATTGGTTAGCTACTCCCACAAGTTCTGTGCCACCATTGCCCTAGTATACTTTGGAGGCAGAACAGATTATAGGTCAAAGGTTTTGTGGCTGGGCTGGTGTCCATGTTTCTCTTTTGGCAGCCTGTAAAGTACCTTCCAAAGCACCAAAGACACTAGGACATAGGGGTGAAGGCTCCATGTAGGCACCAGCTCCACTTCTTCATGGTCAATGAGTTGGTGTGTTGTCCTCAGCAGTNGAGCCTCACTGTCAGCTTGCAAAGAGCAANGCTTTGTCTTAGAAACAGTCTGGGTTGTTAGGGGATTTCCATAGGAACCCCTTGGCAACAACTCAATTTAATGCAACCCAGTTCCACCACAGCAAGCCTTGGCTGGCAACAAGAGATGGGCAGTTTAGACTCCATAACCCCCATAGTAGGAGTCCTCATTAGGTTCACCTTCATAGATTCCAAGCAGTTTCCCCTGCACTAGGTTTCCACATGACCCCTTAGAAACTCCCCAATTCCAGCCATCTCTCAACACGCTCTTCCTCCACCTCGTCTCCCCACTGCCTGATCCCCCTGCCACTCGCATCTGCACCTGCCCTGATTCTGCCCATAAAATCTATTCTATTTCTCCCTCCCAGGGAGATCCATGCATCTTCTCTAGATCCCTTCTCTCTATCTAACTTNTCCAGGTCTACAGTTTGTAGCTTGGTTATCATTTACTTAATTGCTAATATCCACTTAAAATTGAATACATATCATATTTATCTTTCTGGGTCTGAGTTATCTCACTCAGAATTATTTTTTCTAGTTCCATCCATTTGCTTGCAAATTTCATGATGTCATTGTTTTTAACAGNNAATACTCTATTATGTAAATGTACCATATTTTCTTTATCCATTCTNCTATTGCGGGACATCTAGGTTGTTTCCAGTTTCTGGCTATTATAAATAGAGCCACAGTGAACACAGTTGAGCAAGTATCCTTCTGATAGGATAGAGCATCCTTTGGGTATATGCCCAAGAGTGATATAGCTGGATCTTAAGGTAGATCGATTTCCATCTTTCTGAAGAACCACCACATTGATTTCCATAGTGGCTATGCAAGTTACACTCCCATCAGCAATGGAAGTGTTACCCTTGTTCCACATCCTCACTAGCATGCTGTCACTTGTATTATTGATCTTAGCCACTCTGACAAGTATAATATGGAATCTCAAAGTAGTTTTGATTTGTAGTTCTCTAATGGCTAAAGATGTTGAACATTTGTTTCTTTANGCCATTTGAGCTTCCTCTATCAAGAATTCTCTGTTTATATCTGTACCCCCATATTATAATTGGATTACTTAGTTTTTTGATATCTGGTTTCTTGAGTTATTTTTATGTTGATATTATTAGTCCTCTATCAGATGTGGAGTTGGTAAAAAAAATCTTTTCCCATTCTGTAGGCTGCCACTTCATCCTATTGATGGTGTCCTTTGCCTTACAGAAGCTTTTCAGTTTCATGAGGTCCCATTTATTAATTGTTAATCTTAGTGTTTAAACTATTGGTATTCGGTTCGGAAAAAATCATCTCTTGTGCCAGTGAATTCAAAGCTATTCCTCACTTACTCTTCTATCAGGTTCATTGTATTTGGTTTTACGTCTTTGATCTACTTGGACTTGAGTTTTGCGCAGGGTGATAAATAAGGATATATTTGCATTCTTCTACATGCAGACAGTCAGTTTGACCAGCATCATTTGTTGAAGATGCTTTCTCTTTTCCAGGGTGTATTTCTGGCTTCTTTATCAAAAATCAGGTGTCCATAGGTGTGTGAATTTATGTCTGTGTCTTCAATTCGATTTCATTGATCAACATGTCTGTTTCTGTGCCAATACCTAGAACTTGCTATGTAGATCAACCTGGCATTAAACTCACTGAGAACCACCTGCCTCTGCCTCCCAATTTCTGGGATTAAAGGTATTCACCAAGGCCGGGCGGTGGTGGCGCATGCCTTTAATCCCAGCACTCGGGAGGCAGAGGCAGGCGGATCTCTGTGAGTTCGAGGCCAGCCTGGGCTACCGAGTGAGTTCCAGGAACAGCGCAAAGCTACACAGAGAAACCCTGTCTCGAAAAACAAAAAACAAAAAAAAAAAGGTATTCACCAAGACACCTGACTACTGCCATTGCTCTTGGTTGCTCACTAGAACTAGATGGTAAGACCCCATTACTGAAATCATCACATGTTTTGAATATGGTATATAGAGAAATCAAGCTAAAACTGAGATGGAACTTCCTCCCTGGTAGCTAGCAGTCATAGTTCTAGAAGGTTCTATACAGGCTGCTGGGGGAGAAGAGTCGTCTAAGCTATGCACCCTGCCTTCTACAACACTGACCACNCAGGCAATAATCATAATACTTTATATACATGTATGAAATTGTCAAAAGAACAATAAAAATTTCCTTATGCAACCCAGTACCTTCTACAATAGATAGACACCAATGGAATTTTTAAAACTTAAGATGTTAAAAAAAAAAACTTCCTTTACAAAGTGAATATTTCCACTTCCCTTAAACTCTTGTTAGGTTTATTTTAATTAGATATTGTTGTTGCTGTTGTTAGTATATTTATTTAAGATTTAATACAGAACCTATTTTTCCAATATTCTACAGGGGAAAAAAATTTCATATCTGCTCAATCTGCTTTTACTTGTAAGCCACAGAAAATGAACAAAATTCAAATGACTTGTCTAAACTCTCACAGTTTCCTACTTCTACACTTTGGCCTTGTCTCAAATGTACTTCATCAGTTTCAACTGTGTGTCTAGTCAAGCCTCAGTTCCTGGGAAGGCAGCAGCATTCTAGTCTTCCCTTCGAAACACATAAAAGCTAGTTTGTGCAAGATGGCCTTTATCTGTGAAGACACAATCCAAAAATCGCCCATTATACTATGAGCTCAATGAAATTAACCTATGTTATTAATTTGTTATTAATAAGTTATGACTGAGAGATATCAGGTGATGTCTAGATTGCTTTCTGCTTTGATTTTTGGGGAAATCACACCAGGTTTTCT
This sequence comes from Neotoma lepida, assembly GCA_001675575.1. Lineage (NCBI taxonomy): Eukaryota > Metazoa > Chordata > Mammalia > Rodentia > Cricetidae > Neotoma > Neotoma lepida. The sequence continues at coordinate 7,955 of LZPO01017413.1, forward strand.
AACAAGCACGTCAAATTCATTTTGACCTACTCTCCTTTCTATTGCTGTGCTAAAATACCATGACCAAAAGCACTTTGAGGAGGAAAGGGTTTATTTGGCTTATACCTCCACGTCGCAACCCATCATGANGGAAGTCAGGGCAGGCCCTGAAGCCGAGACCATAGAGGAATGCTGCTTACTGACTTGCTCCCCATGACTTACTCAGTTGCCAGTTTTGTGCAACCCAGTATCTACTTCCCAGGGGTGGTACTGCCTACAGTGAGCTGGCCCCTCCCACATCAATCATTAATCATAAAAAATATTTTAAATCTCCACAAACTTACTTACAGGCCAATTTGATCAAGACATACTCTCAATTGTGGTTCCTTCTCAGGTGATTCTACTTTGTCAAGTTCACATACACACACACACACACACACACACACACACACACACACACACAAATCATCCAGCCGTTCCTATACCTTCATCTTCAACTCACCAGGGGAATTTCTTTTCCTGTTAATAGTCCTTTATTTTTGCTTGCACTACTGTGAATTAGCTTCTGTCATTTGGAATAAGAAACTGTTTGCCCAAGAAAACTTTTCTACTTGAACTATAAGCGTACAACAACAATGTGACTTCAATTGATTGATCCCGTGAACTTGATATCCCAAAGGCAGAAGGAGTTGATTTCAGACCTGTCATTTCCTCCCAACCTAATTGCATTTCATAATATATCACTTTATGCTGTGCAGTTAAGTGTAGGCTTTGGTTCTTTCCCCTTTTGACTTGTTGAAGAAAAATATTAAATGTGTGCATTATTTTAACACATATAAATCCTCACCCTCCTGGGTGCCTAGTGAAAACTAAAAATGTAGCTAGTTGGGATTTTTGTCATCCCCCCTCCAAAAGAAAAGGGGCTCTGCTAAAATCTACCAAGACTCAACTTCATTTATTCATGGACCTCATTAGTAAAAATGGGGTTTGGAGCTGGGATGTAGCTCAATAGTATTGTGTTTGTTCAGCATCTATGATGACTTGGGATCAGATGTCAGAACTGCAAAGTTCAAGTGAATTNTGATATGGCTGAAATGTCTATGTCACCAATTCTGTATAAGTGAAATATTTGCCTATGTGTTCAACTTAGTACTATTGAAAACCAAAAGACTTTTTTTTCTCAAGTACAATTCTGACTGAAATATTTCTCAAGCCTTCAAAATTCATTTTATTCTGTTTTATGATAACTAGGCTCTCAATAAGCTTATTTATATTGTGTCATGATACAAACTTTTTTGTTCCTTTTTTGTTTCTTTTTATTTAGTCTTTGTATCTTTTACATCATGGCATCTCCATCCCATCATTTCCCCATTTTAATTAGCAAAAAATGACAGAGAATCTAGTACAAATACGTGGCCTGTAGTGGAGCCATATCCCACCATCCCATGTTTTACCTGTTCCGACTCCTTGACAGCTGCCCAGCTGATGTTTAGAACAGCTAAAGGATTTTCTGTAATAGCCCCATTCTAAGGAAGCTCTGATTCCTTTCTCCTCTTCCACCCCTTTCCTCTGGGGATCTTTTTTTCTCCTCTTATGGAGCTGCTGCACTTCATTGCTCCCTTTCCCTTTCCTATCATCTACCTTCTGTCACACCCCAGCTGGGAATTGATTGAAGGGAAAAACTGAGAGCTGGAATTGTTTCAAGTCATTTTCTTCAGAGCCTCGGGACACCCAGGGACTGATTCATACACTTCTCACCTCCTTGCGACTTTCTCTTAACTCTTCCAAGCTCTCACTTGTCTAAAGGCACAGAACAGCATGTGGCAGCCTGTCACCAAAGGAAACCACACCATCCCAAACTCCATTATCACTATGACATCTGATGCCCTAGCCTGTGAGACTAATGTATTGCCTTTGCCANCACTTGTCAAGAAAATTACAAAACGTAATCAAGTTATCCATCTTTGTCTGTGAGCTGCTGAGTGTCTATCTTGTGCTGTAATTAAGAGGGATGTATTTCAGAAACAGGAAATCATCTGGAGATCATCTGGAAATCATCTCAGACTCAGCTAACTTGGAATGCCTGCTTAGGACTTCTGATATGAGCATTTGCCTTCTGCACCTTCCTATGAAAAATATATTGGTCATTACGAAGATAAATCAGAGGGATTATAGCCAAGAATTCTAAGCATGTAGCAGGAAGATATGGGATGCCTCATTCCTCAAGTCTTCAGTCTCATCAGAGAAGAAAATATCATAGGAACCCAATCTCCAAGAATATAATGTAATAGCTTAATATAAACCAGGAAAGGTCTTTTTATTAGTCACATTATTGATATAAAGATTCTGATGTAAAAGTATGTGGTTATACAAATNTTTATCCAATAAGAATATGAAAGGAAGAAATACAGAAGCCTTTCATCCTAACAGTCCAGAGAATTAATACAGGACTACATTATACTCTATCAAAGTTGTACACATTTTTTTAACAGATAAACCTTGGCTATTTCCAAAACCTATGGCAAAAGTCAATAAACTATGGGTATCACTAGTGTGAAAGGAAGGAAGGAAAGAAGGAAGGGAGAGAGGGAGGAAGGGAGGAATGAAAGAAGGGATAAAAGAAGGAAAAGAAAGAAAGAAAGAAAGAAAGAAAGAAAGAAAGAAAGAAAGAAAGAAAGAAAGAAAGAAAGAAAGAAAGAAATGGATGTTGTTGACTTACACTTGTATTTTTGTCCATATCCTTTTTATTCATTAGTTTTAAGGGAAGCCCTTTCAAATTTCATTATATGCTTGATCTTGGCTCCTTTATGTAAAGCAATAAACTTGTTTAACTGTAGATACTTCTGCATGGTGGCTTCTCACTGCATTCTGAAGCCTCAACTTTCAGAATGANCACTCTGCCTTACTTGAAATGAGCAGGACAGCAGGTGTTTTCTAAGTTCTTAGGGTGTGTATGGGTTGGAAACAGTGGAAGCAAGACAGTGACAGAGGAGAATTAAAATAAGATTGTTAATTTTAAGCACCAACAAGGCCTAACATGTAAAATCACTTGCTTTTTCTTTCACTATTGGTATTTCTTCCACAAGCCAGAAAGTCATGTGTGTACATACCCACACCCCTGACTTGACCTGTTAACATGGTCGCACGCATATCTCCACATTTCAAATAGCTTAGCAACAAAAGCTTTGGTAGATTGTATTATAGTAAAAATGTTTAGCTAAAGCTACCTGCTTTATATAAATTCCTTTGCCTCTGGTGATCATATAACAGTTCATTCTTCAAGATTCTCAGTCCTTGAGAATTTGTGTATGTGTTTTAGAAATGACTATTAAATATTATGCAACATCATATTTCCCTTCTGTTTTTCAAAATGGAAATCTTGAGTTTCAGGTAGCTAAGGGCATGAGAGCATTGGCTGTGCTTCCCACCNTTCCCCTTCAGACCAGGTACCATAAGACTAAGTTTAAGTCATTAGGAAAGGAGCAGAAATGATGGTAACTTGAAACCTCCCCTCTCCCTTTTAGCCTTCAATGAAGATGTAATGTGGGAGAGATAACTTTCCCCTTGCAAATGAGGGTAACATCCTAAAATAAAATGGACCAGAGAGGACCTAGTCCTTGAACACTGTCCTGGATCAAATGCATCTATTGACTCCCAATGGTTTGCCTACCTCTGCTCTGCTACATTAGAGAAAAACAAATGTCTACTCAACTTGAGTCATTACTGTTGGCTTCTTAGTTACAACAACCCAACTTAGACTCTACCTATTAAAATTGTCTTAGTTCTTCTTCTATAAGCATGTTTTTAAAATAGTCTAAGTAAAGCTTTAAAGAGAGACTAGATTGCTAGTATAAGGGAAATGTTTTACATTAATTAACAAACAACTCAACTGCCTGAGTAAAAAATATCAGCATGGAAAATGGAAACCTCAAAACATTACCAGAGGCCAGGTATGTGGCAGAGTAGTGGGCTGCATGCTTAGCACATATGAGGCACTGGCTTTGATCATCTGTGTGAAAAAAAAAGCAACCAAAAATTTTAAAATTTTGTTTACAGAAGTATCTCATCTCTTGATAAGTAACAATACCCTATATTCATTGCAGCATTACTCAAAGCCAACTCATAGAGACCACCTAAGTGTTTATCAGTGAATAAGGAAAATATGACATACACATTGTGGTAGTTTGAATGTAATTGGCTCCCATAATCTCATAGGGGGTGGCACTATTAGGAGGTGTGGCTTTGTTGTAGTAGAGATGGCCTTGTTGGAGGAACTGTGTCATTGTTGGNGCAGGCTTTGAGGTTTCCTATGCTCGGGATACCATCCAGTGTCACAATCGATTTCCTGTTGTCTGCAAGATGTAGCGCTCTTAGCTCCAGCACCACATCAGCCTGCACACCACCATGCTCCCTGCCATAATGATAGTGGAACCTCTGAACCACTGAAACTGTAACCTCTGAAACTGTAAGCGAGCCACCCCAATTAAATGTTTTCTTTATAAGAGTTACCATGGTCATGGTATCTCTTCACAGTAATAAAAACCTTAACAAAGACATACATACACCACTGAAATAGCNTTCAGTCTTACAAAAGAAAGAAATCTTTCCATTTTCTACTACAACATGCATGGACCCGGAAAATGAATAGCTTTGCTAAGTGAAATAAGCCAGGCATAATAGTACATGATCTTGTGAACATGTGGGGTGCGTATGTATAAAATCAAGCTCTAATACACAGAAATAGGGAATGTAACAGTGGTTACAATGGACAGAAGTCAGGGGAACAGGAGGAAAAGGGAGAGGAAATGAGAAGTGGAAGTCAAGGACACAAAAAAGGCAGGTGAACCAGTCTAGAGAACTGATGTGCAATATAAGGAATAAAGTCAATAAAACTGCATTGTGTTGGGGATTTGTATTAAATAAGTAGATTTTAGATTTCATGTTGTAAAAAAGGTATAACAATGTGAGATGTTATAATTTAGTCCACTCTACTATAGTAACCATTGCCTCATTTATATGTATAATGTACTTCATGTCAAAAACCTCATATATACAAATAAATGCATTCAAAAAAGAAAAGTGATTCCCTGTGGGCTCGGCCAAACTTTGCAGCTGACCCAGCTCTCTTCTCTCTCCCTATCNCTTTGTGTCAGCCACCTTAGCAACTTGTGTCAGCACTTAGCAACACCATCTACCTGGGAACCCAGTGCCCATGCCTGGCTGGGAATCTGGTAAGCCATTTTCACTCTCCTTTGCATTCNCCATGACAATTTTCCCAGTCCAGCCCAGTAGCACATCATTTGCAGGGACCCCTGTGCTCCCACTCAATCTTCATTCCCTCTAGACTCCACCATACCATGCGGTAGACCAAG
>LZPO01017413.1:69163-82240 GCA_001675575.1 Neotoma lepida
ATTTATGTAAAAATAAATAAGCACCTCCATCTCACTCATATGCAAATTTGATTTTTTTCTTTAACACATGAAAAATAATATGCATACCAGAGAATTGTTTTAAAATTCATTCCTTTGTGATTATTATCACATGTGATATTTTGATACTTATTTCACACACCAAGGCTGTGATATAGAAAACTTTAAAGAGGTTCATAGAATAAGAAATGAGGATAGAAATTAATAGGAAAGGAATAGTGAGGTAATAGGAAAAAGCAGAATTCACTGTTTGTACAAGAAGACAAGAGAAGGAGGAGATTAGTGTTGCTTGGTGATTTTGATGGGTCAGGTAGCATCAGGTCAGAGAGGTGCCCATTGGCTTTAACTACAGGTGACCTTTGGCTTGCAANGGGATAACATCCTAAAAAACTACTTAAAGTTATCAGCAACCTTAGTAAGATATGCTNCATTGATGTCATGAGATTAAAGGCAGATACAGTGACTCAAGCAGAAACTGAGGCAGCAATCACAGAGCTTCCATGGAATCTCACTAACAAGGAACAATATTGGCTGCAGTGGAAAGGAATATCCTTCAAGGATATTCAAGGAATCCAGCAAGGGTTTGGGGGGGGGGTTGATGCTGTCATCTTTCCAGTAAGAGAAGTCCCTGCCTGTTGTGTACTGATAAAGGTCTAATCAATAAGGAAAGCTCATGGTGTAGAAGAGAGCTTGTGAGAGTCATTGCTTGGAGCTCTAAGAGAAATGAACAATGGATGGTGAAAAGCAGACCAATAATGAGACAGAAAAGTGCTGTGTGTCAGTGCGAACACTCACTGACAGTATGCACAGCAGTAGAAACTTCTAGAAATTCCCTTTTCNTTACTTCTAACTTCACAGTAGCATACAAAGCAACAGCAATAGTTCAGATTCATGTTCAGTGGGTTTGAGAAAATAGGATTAGGTAGGAAATAATCTATTTCATAGAGTGAAAGAGTAAAATTAATGTGGGAATAGAATAAGTTACTTGAAGTATGAGGCTCCAATGGGGATAAGTGATCAAAAATTCTAATTCTAATTATGAATTGATTTGCTAAATGTGGTATATAAACATAGCTCTAAAAAGGAATAAAATTCTGATATATGAGTGAAGATGTGAAATAAACAAGTCACCAAAAGACAAACCTGATGGCTCCTACATGAGGGACCTGAAGAAGTNAAATCANAGAGATGGGCAGTAGAATGATGATTGCCAGTTGCTGGAGATGGGGGAGGAATGAAGNGTTTTTAGTCAATAGGAATGAAGANTCCTATTGGGAAGGTGAAAAACTCCAGATATGAATAGTAGGGATGCTTACGATACCAATAAACTCTACACTGGTAGATTTTGCATTATATTTTGAAATATCTAAAGTAATTTGTCAAACTAAAAACAAAACAAAAAAGGGAATTGAATTGTATGGTGGTGTGTTTTTCTCTAACCATGTTTAGCTATGTGGGAGAGTGGACAGGGTATTCTATTTAAATATCATTGCCGTTTTGCTGTTCACAGAAAAGTAATATGTCACTAAAATAATTGGCCATAATTGAGGATAACCACAAGATTATAGGTTGATTAAATAATACCTGTTTGGATAAGATTGATTAGTTGTGATATTAGAGGACATGAACTGGGCAAAAACGGAAAGTATTGAAAGACATATATGCTTGAAGCTGAGGTTAAAAGGGGTTAAAATCCTATGTGCTAGCAAAGCTAAAGATAGCATTTGGGAATAAATGATTTGGGATTAGATGGAGACCAAAAAAGGAACTTCAAGAATAGAGAGGCCTGAATATTGGAAGTGTCATCTATGCCAGTATTGGACCCACAATGAATTTTAACAGACTAGGGTACTGGAAGTACCATCCATGCAGGTGCTAACATCACTGCAAATGACAACAGTATTAGTTAAAATGTCTGCGGTCCAGGAGCTTAAGATTCAATGAAGAAAAGTCATTAGATGAGGTTCAGGCAAATAATAGAAGATAATAAATGTTTGCAAAGACAAAGAGTCTAGGTACAATAATATAGTCTGACAAAATACCATTAAAAACCTAACATTTTCAAGAAGAGGAAAGAAAGATCTGGAGACAGCAGAGGACATATACTGCCCACGGTCCAGTGGTATTAGAAGTGTAAAAGAATATACATGCTCTCATCTTTGGAAGTTTGCCGAAGTGTCCTGAGTCCGTTAAATGATGACATTAATGTTGTGAGAAAAGTGTTAAATGACAAGGGGAAGTTTCTCAGTAATGGATATTAAAGCCTAGTCATTCCCCTCCCCAAAAAACCTGTCTGTAGTGCTGCAGAATCAGATGTATTGGTGGGATAAAAGGTTGTTGTCTTCCACAGACAACATGGAATACAGCTTCCACCAATAGGAGGAAAGCGTATACTGTGGATTCTGTCTGTTATTTCCTTTTCCTTTTGTTTTTGAGACAGGGTTTTGCCAGGAGGCCCTGAAATGCATGTAATCACCATGATTTCCCCNTCCTATTGGGAAGGTGAAAAACTCCAGATATGAATAGTAGGGATGCTTACGATACCAATAAACTCTACACTGGTAGATTTTGCATTATATTTTGAAATATCTAAAGTAATTTGTCAAACTAAAAACAAAACAAAAAAGGGAATTGAATTGTATGGTGGTGTGTTTTTCTCTAACCATGTTTAGCTATGTGGGAGAGTGGACAGGGTATTCTATTTAAATATCATTGCCGTTTTGCTGTTCACAGAAAAGTAATATGTCACTAAAATAATTGGCCATAATTGAGGATAACCACAAGATTATAGGTTGATTAAATAATACCTGTTTGGATAAGATTGATTAGTTGTGATATTAGAGGACATGAACTGGGCAAAAACGGAAAGTATTGAAAGACATATATGCTTGAAGCTGAGGTTAAAAGGGGTTAAAATCCTATGTGCTAGCAAAGCTAAAGATAGCATTTGGGAATAAATGATTTGGGATTAGATGGAGACCAAAAAAGGAACTTCAAGAATAGAGAGGCCTGAATATTGGAAGTGTCATCTATGCCAGTATTGGACCCACAATGAATTTTAACAGACTAGGGTACTGGAAGTACCATCCATGCAGGTGCTAACATCACTGCAAATGACAACAGTATTAGTTAAAATGTCTGCGGTCCAGGAGCTTAAGATTCAATGAAGAAAAGTCATTAGATGAGGTTCAGGCAAATAATAGAAGATAATAAATGTTTGCAAAGACAAAGAGTCTAGGTACAATAATATAGTCTGACAAAATACCATTAAAAACCTAACATTTTCAAGAAGAGGAAAGAAAGATCTGGAGACAGCAGAGGACATATACTGCCCACGGTCCAGTGGTATTAGAAGTGTAAAAGAATATACATGCTCTCATCTTTGGAAGTTTGCCGAAGTGTCCTGAGTCCGTTAAATGATGACATTAATGTTGTGAGAAAAGTGTTAAATGACAAGGGGAAGTTTCTCAGTAATGGATATTAAAGCCTAGTCATTCCCCTCCCCAAAAAACCTGTCTGTAGTGCTGCAGAATCAGATGTATTGGTGGGATAAAAGGTTGTTGTCTTCCACAGACAACATGGAATACAGCTTCCACCAATAGGAGGAAAGCGTATACTGTGGATTCTGTCTGTTATTTCCTTTTCCTTTTGTTTTTGAGACAGGGTTTTGCCAGGAGGCCCTGAAATGCATGTAATCACCATGATTTCCCCCGAGTTCTGGGTTTGCAAGTGTCCACCAGCACGACCAGCTTGGAAAATTCATTTTGAAAGTCTTGAGTACCTGCTGAAGGAATCTCTGGGGGTGCTGAAGGAAAGCAGAGATCAGTTCTAAGTTGTTTAGTATATCCACAGTAGAACTTGGACAAACAAGAACTAACTAGGTATATTGCCACAAGGTCAGAGCAGCTTAGCAGTTAGCAATTTTCAATACTAGATAAGTACAAGAAAGTTTGTCTAGAGTGTCATGGGCAAAAGTGCAAGTATCTGCTGCAAACTGAATTTTCCTTGATGGGGATGAGGACTATACCTATCTGCAAATATAACAACAAATGTTTAGAGTGTAGTTAGGGATTGTGCTGGTTTAGTAAAGTGGTGGTTGTATGTTCTCCTCCAAGATCCACAGCTTCACTAGTTCTGAGTAGTTGGCTAGCTTTCCAGTGCCAGGCATGATTTCCTTCTTTCTTTTTTAAGATTTATTTATTTATTATGAATACAGTATTCTGTCTGCATATATGCCTGCAGACCAGAAGAGGGCACCAGATCTCATTACAGAAGGTTGTGAGCCCCCATGTGGTTGCTGGGAATTGAACTTAGGTCCTCTAGAAGAGCAGCCNGTGCTCTTAACCTCTGAGCCGCCAGGCATGATTTCGTTGAACGAGTCTTAAATCCAATTAGAGAGCCATTGGTTACTGCCAAGTATGCATGCCACCACTGTACCCTTAGCTATGGTGCTGTGCTGATCATTGTCNTACAGAAAACCACAACCAGTCAAAATACAGGGCTGGGAANCCCAGTTCCAACAGACACATCTNCAAAACTCCTGTACCTAAGGNTCAGGAAACANTGCAGAAAATAGAGCATATGTATTNCAAGAACCTGAGGATCAAGGAGTTTGCTATGAGATTGTGNCTCTTGGTAATGTCAGAAACTACACCCATAAGGTCTTACCAACATGATGCCCAAACATGAATTGATTNTCAGACATTACCCACTGCCCTGGACAGTTGCTCCACAATTACTGTATTTTCTTATGGGTTAATAATTCATTACAATTGCACAATTCTGCTTTGTTTAAATATCTAAATTCAATAGTTACATGTGACAATTGAAAGATTCACTCCACATTTTTGTGCATACTATCTAGCAATTATTGAGCACGCTAACTACTTTATATAATATATATGATTGCATTCCCCAGGTCCTATGCTAAGCATTTTGTATATANAGTATGCAATTTCTTTCTCAAAACACTTTAATTCATTAATACAATTTTCCCATTATGCAAATGAAGAAACTGAAAGTCAAAAATGCAAATGACTCATTTAGAATAATGAGTCTTATGAATAGAAAATCTGGAGCTTGAACTAAGGTCTTTTGGGTAACAAAGTGATATTCATAATGGTTGATGAGAGTCAGCAAATACCAGCATAAGCAAATACAACATCTTCTTCATGAAACATAAAATTTTATCAGCTGCAAAATAGATGATAGATGTACTCCATGAGGGTACATTGAATGAACACCTACCACACAGACTGGATCATTGGGAAATGCATTCCATGGATGGAACCTGCCAAATGAAGGAAGAAATGGAGAAGAATGTTTTGGGCTAAAGTGACAATGGAAGATAGACACAATATTTAATGGCTCCATAGAGAAACAGGCATTGATGATTATATCTCATTTTAATTAGAACATATATTGTTTGTCAATTTAGAGCTACTTAAGTTGGGCCTTTGTCAATACTCCATCTAGCATCAATATATTCCAAAAGGATGTCATAACAATAGAGGTCAGTGACTTGTACAAATGCCTAAAATATGAGCTGCAGGAAAAAAAATGTTTATACATAGTTTTTCTAAAGATCTTCACATTTCTGTGGATGTGCACCGTTCATGTGGTGACATCTTTCTGAAACAATAAGTACAAATTATCCCTAAGTAACTCTAGGCTTTCAACATTAGTAGTCAAACATTTCCAGTTTGCATCTAAAAGGACAGTTATAATAATACATCTTTTTAAATAAAAAAATTCTTTTTACTGTAAAAACTAACAAATCTTAGGCCTGTAATTTTAGCCTCATGAACATGTACTACCCACACAGGTCAACCCACTCTCCAATTCCACCCTACCAAAAGGAGAAAACTTGTGTGAACCCAATACAGAGGATGCTATTGGACTGAGGTCTTTAAAATTCTCCCAAAATTAGTCTTGCTAATATAATCAATGAANGAGAGATGTTCTGCAAGGAAATGTGCAGTAATTAACCTTATTTCTGAATCAGGGAATCAATGTTGGGTACAAAGCATTTGTCACTCCAGCCATAGTGAGACAAAGTCCTATGGCACTGAATGTCTCATGAGAGAGTACACAGTCATTACAAGACTTTTGGCAAGATAAGATTAAAGAGATTCTAACTTTACCAACATAAACAATCTAAGAAAGTTTGTGGACTCACAGTTCTGGGTGGTATCAATGTGCCCTCATGATTTCACTTTTATAGGCCTGACGAAATAAGAGACTGAAGGAACACACACCTGAGTGGAGAGAGGGAATAATAAAAGAATGGAGAAAGGGAATAAAAAGGAAAGGGCAAGAGAGGGGGGCNCTTAAAAAGAGCTAAACATTTTAAGACAAGAATGAATGTGGCTTGTGGGGACATGAAATGNAAACTGGAGTATGATTTGTTGCTTTGTCCCTCTGTTCCTGGTGTCCTGTCACTGTTACAAACCAGAAAGAAGCCATGGGACAGGATGTCCCAAAATCAGTGTGGCCCAGAATCTAGTTTAACTTCTCACAGTATGTAGTATCACAAAAGGATAGACAGTGGATGAGCGTGGATCTGAGTGGGCAAAGAAGGCTGCACAGCAGCTGAAGCTCCCTCTAAGTGAATCCACCTGTGTGCACATGCTAAGTAACACACAAAGTTTGTCTAGAAATACCTTCCCTTGCAATATCTTCTACAGATTTACAAATGCCTGAGAAAATCAAGCCACATCCTTAAAGAGCAAACCATAGTTATTGCTATGCCTCATTATAAAATTCTTTATACCAAGTACAAATAAGAACAAACTCATATCAATAACTACAAAATAATGGNAAAGAAAATAAGTGCTTTCACTGAGAATAATTCTTCATCTTCTAACTAACTAAAAACATAATAACAAAAAAATAAAATATTTATGTATTTCCATAATCATTTCTCATGTTTCCATCTTCTTCATATTTTTCCTGTTGGATGGCTTCATTGGTGATCAAAAAAAAATTCTGAGGTTTCTTCCTTAACTGTAGATTAATGTAATATCTATACTCTCAATAAATAAAATTCATTTCCATTTTTGTCAACAATATGAAGATAATTTTGACTTTTCTCATAAAGGCATGAATTAATGTATATCAATGATAATGCATGAAGACCTTATGAAAATACAGCTAACAGGTTGTCTTAGGGTTCCTACTGCTGTGAAGAGACATCATGACTAAGGCAACTCTTATCAAGGAAAACCCTTAATTGTAGTGGCTCACTTACAATTCAGAGTTTTAGTCCATTATCATCATGGCGGGAAGCAAGACAACATGCAGGCAGACATGGCGCTAGAGAAGGAGCTGAGAGTTCTTACATCTTGACTCATAGGCAACAGAAAGTTGTCCGAGACACTGAGCATGGCTTGAGCATATTAGACATCAAAGCCCACCTTCCACAGTGACAAACTTCTTTTAACAAGGCTACACCTCCTAANAGTGCCACTCCCTTTGGGAGCTATTTTCTTTCAAACCACCACATAGGTATATGTTCAAGGTAAGATAGCTTTAAAATATGTCTAATATAATCTAAAAATAACACATGTATGAGTGACTTATTAAATTTCTTATAAATTATATATTCTAAAGATGACAAATTATATCTCTGTTGTGATTCTAAGTACTTATAAAATCTTAATTTTATATTATAAATTTGATACAATGATGTAGAAGGTTATAATCCCATTGGGAGAACAAATTTGTAGACAGATATTTATAAAAGCACATGAGTAAAAAACAATCTGTTAAGTATACCTCATACTATTGTGCAATGCATGAATTTGGCCCCTGCCATAGTCTTCTATCTCTGTCTTCCTCTTAAGGGTTTTCCCTTTTCTTTTCCAAGTCATATTTTACCACCAAAGTTCAATTCAAGCTCTCTTTAACAGGCTACCCTCTAGCCTCTAGCCACTAACTTCATCTTTACCTTTCTGTTAAAGGTAACATTCCCACATATTTCTATCTTTTTTGATGTCAGCTGAGACCATACAAAGTCCTTCTTGATGTTACCTGTGCTCTATGAATGAGTATTAGCCAATGGGGTATAAGAATGAGATGTGCATAGAAGTAGTATGAGCCACAGCCAAGCACAGAAGTGCTGTGTTTGAAGCCTCATCTACTTTCCTGCTCCCAGGAAAATGATACTATGAGATCCAGGTCCACTTTGAAAGCCATGTGTGACAGATGAAATGTTTATTAGCCTAGACTTCTTTTAATTTGATTTTTTTTAGAATTTCATACATTAGTACTGTATTTGCATCATTTCCATGCCCAACTCCTCCCATGTCTCCCACTCCCTCTCAAATTCATGATCTCTTCTTTATTGTGTTACATATATATGTGTATATGTGTATGTGTGTGTATATATATAACATACATACATACATACATACATACATACACTGAGTCCATTTAGTATTTACTCATATGTGCATTATTTATGGATGACCCCTTAGGATTAAATAACCTATCAAGTGTTTCATACCTGAGGGGAAAAACATCTGACTCTCCCTTTCTCATCAGCCACTGACTACTTGTAGCTCTACATCCAGGGGTGGAACTTTGTGAAATTTCTCCATCCACATTTAACCTAGATGTTTTATGACTGTATAGAACAGAAAGCTCCAGCCAACCACCAAGCTCCTGGATTGTACTATGGGCAAGAAACAAGCCTTTGTTTGAAATACTAAACCATTATACTTGGGGTTCNGTTCATAATAATTCAATTTGTTTGTCTTTTTGGTTTTTGTTTTGTTTTGTTTTGCACAATAGGGTCTCACTATGTAGCTCTGGCTGCCCTGGAACTTATTATATAGACCAGGCTTGCCTCAGACTCACAGAAATCTGCCTGACTTTGCCTCCCAAATGCTGGAATTAAAGGCATGTGTCACAATGCCTGACTCGGTTTAATCTTAATCTGACTCTTTCCATTAGACAATTTATTGTCATCACCATTCACATCAAATAGTCATTCATGGTCTGAGTTACTTTTCCTGTTTCTGTGATAAAACACACTGACAAAGGCAACTTAATGAATGACAGGGTTATTTTGGCTCACATTTTAAGACTATAGTGTAACATGGTGAGAAAGTCACAACAGTGGAACCTTGAGACATTCGGTCATATTGCATCCATAATCAAGAAGTAGAAACTGATAAATGCTTGCGTTTATCTCACGCTCTCTTCTTTATATAGTTCAGGATGTGCCACCCACAGAAAGGAGGTCTTCTCACTTCAATTAACCTGAGCAACCTAAGCCAATGGGCATGCCCAAAGAAATGCCAGTCTCCAATTGAGTCCAAATCCCATCAAGCTGACAATTGTGATTAACTATCATCTATCCACACAGCCCTATTCTTTTATTTGAACATGTTATTGGTGGCCTTCTTACATTCTCCATTCCCTAAACAGTAGGTTAAAGTGTTGAACCTGAACCAAGAGGTTTAGCACAAAGGGAGTANGATTACAAATCAAAACCAGTAAGGAAATAATGTTTCCTGATGAAAAATTAGCTTTAACCTAAGAAAGATCTGACAGTGGTTCAAATCCTGGGGTNTGACCACTAAGCCTGTGGGATTCTCACGCTGATGGGAATGTCTTTGCTGTCACATTAGGTCCCTTAGACTGTACTCAACTAATTATGCTAACTTTAACATCTAGAGAGGTTTTGCTAATGAGATTATTTGGGGTAGCTGATAAGTCATGTCTACATAATGAAATCTCAGTAAAAATTCTGGACACCAAAACTTGATTGAGCTGCCTCAGTGAGCAGCAGTGCATATACACAGGACTATACATCAATGCTGGGGTGCTAATTTAACACTAAGAATGTAGAAACTCCACATTTAGAATCTTCTCTCCCAATGCCAGATCTCTATGTGCCTCTTCTTTTGTTTAATACTGATTTATACCTTTAAGGATAATAAAAAATAATAACATGCTTTACACAATATATTTAATATATTTTAAATTAAATATATACTATATGTGGAATTAATATATATTAAATATAAGTAAATTAATAAAACAATAAAAATATGCTTTCTTTTTTNAATTTATATTTCTTTCATACAACACATTCCAACCAGTTTCCCATCCCTCTATTCCTCTCAGTCCTCCCTTCACCTCCCCTCTCCCCCAGATCCATTCCTCCTCCATTTCCCTTCAGAAAAGAGCAGGCCTCCCAGGGATATCAACCAAACATGGCATAACAAGTAACAGTAAGTAACAAGTAACAAGTAACACAAACCCTCATACCAAGGCTGGACAAGGCAACCCAGTAAGGAAAGGGGTCCCAAGAGCAGGCAAAAGAGTCAGAGACAGCCCCACTCTCACAATTAGGTGTACCACAAAAGCACCAATGCAGAGGACCTAGCACAGACCCATGCAGGCTCCATGATTGCCGATTCAGTCTCTGTGAGCCCCAAGGAGCCCAGCTTAGTTGAAGTCTGTGGACAGTGTTCTCCTGGTGTCCTTGACCCCCCTGGCTCTTACAGTTCTTCCTCCCCTTCTTCTGTGGGTCCAAGAGGAGGGACCTAATGGAGATGTCCAATTTGGGATCTCTCTCCTCCTAATTTTAGCTGTGTCTCTGCATCTGCTTCTGTCAGCTGCCTGAGGAAGCCNCACTGATCTATGAGTATAGGAGAATATCACTAGGAATCATTTTATTGATTTTTTTCCTATTCTTGGTTTCTGGACTATCCAGCCTCCAGTTCCTGGTCATCCAGGCATTGTCAGTCATGGGCTCCCTCTTGTGGCAAAGGCCTCAAATCAGACCAGTCATTTCTTAAAGTCTATAAAACATTTTAGCAATTTATCAAAACTGAGTGGCCTATATGTATCCTAATATTGTAGCCAGCTGATAGGAGCTCAAAGGACTATATTCCCCTTACCCTATCCTCAGCTGTGGCTGAGCAAATTTTTAAAATCATAAGACTTTAATACTAAATTTAACTAATGCCAAGTATAGAAATTTTACATTTAAACTGAAAGTATCAGCAGGATCTCATGGTTTCTTACTCAAATANAATATTTATATAGTTTCCTAACTGCCCACTGAAAGGCCTGGAAGCAAGAACTACTCAATAGCGATTAATACCCCCAGCACCGCTTGCAGTGGTAGTCCCAGCACACAGTGGTTCACAAGCATCCACAACTCCAGTTCCAGGAGATTCAACACCCTCTTCTGATTCCTATAGCACCAAGCAGACTCATAGTATACACACACATACACACACATGCACACACACACACACACACACATACACACACGTGCACGGGCACATGCGCACGCAGACAAAACACTCACACACAAGATAAAATGAATATTTTTAATTTTTAAAGAAAAGAAAAAATAAAATTACTCCATAAACCAAAAACTTATTCAGAATTTTTAAGCAGTCATCAAGTTTTCTCTACCCTAGGACTTGCAGAATATCTTTAACACTCTATAACTGTTTCAGGACAAATGAAAAGACTACAAAAACAGGTACACATTTGCTAACCAGCAGCCATATTTAAACTATGCACACATCCTATTTAAAACTCAGCAACAGAAAATCTCTACGGAACTCCTTCACTAACACAAAAGGGGGTGATCACTATACCCAACCTAGGGCTACTGAAGAGGAGTATCAGCAAGTTATAATGTCACTGTCCCCAAAACTACTCAACTGTCACAACTTAATAATAAAATAAGTGACTGTAAATTTGAAACTCCAGCCTCCATGTTGGTCTTTTTGTTTTCTATGTTTGTTCTTCAGCAGCCATGTAAGGGAATAAAGGAAATCTTTAGAGGTAAGATGGATGGCCAGAGNGGTTCAAAACCAATATAGGGTGGATTGAGGTTCCTACAGTAGAAAGAAGCATTACAGAGCTCTCACTGTGTATGGAAAGAGTCTTCTGGGCTTGGTACTTCATGCTAACATTCCTCCTGCTGGAATCCATCTTAGAAAACGCAAGCTAAAGCATCCTCTTCAGATTGTGACATGTCCTCTCCCTTTGTTCTTGTCTCAGTCACTGTTCCGTTGCTATGAGGAGACATCATGACTGTGGCAATCCTTATAAAAGAGAGCATTTCATTTGGAGCTTGCTTACAGTTTTAGAGGGTTAGTCCATGATCACCACGGTGTGAAATACACAAGCATAGAGCTGAAGCAGTAACTGAGAGATTTACAACCTGATTGGCAGACAGCAGGCAGACAGAAAGACTAAGCAGTCAAACATGAGCCTATGAGGGCTGTTCTCATCCAAACCACCACAGTCTTCAACAAGAGTTCTACACATGTGAACGCAGAAGTTCATTTTTTACACTGGATCAATTTAAAAAAACTCTCTTGGAATGAACAGAATGTCCCTCAGAAACATTTCTCTTTGCATCTCGTAAGTGACCTGTATCTGTCGTTTAAAAGGTATAATTTTCCCAGCCACTTCCACTCTGCCACCTCAGTGCACTTGCTTACACTACACAAAGTGCTCCGTGACAGCTAGGAGAGTGATTCACCACATCCTGCTACTTCTCTGTCAGTGAGGTCTTCCCAATGCTTCATTTCATTGTATTATCTGAAGAATAAAGAAAATATGCTCCAGTGTTCAACAAAACTCAATATTCCACCAAGCACATCCACTGCCCTGTTTTCCCTTCCTNATCTTGCCCTCCTTCATCTCCTTCTTCCCCTTCCTGTTTAACTCTCTCTTTCTCACACAGATTTACAAAATTTGATCTGCTATAATGTATTTCAGAGTTATGTTCACTAAATATTTACTACCAGCATTTATCATTATGGATAAAATATATGTCTCCTTAGGCAAGTTGACATAANTACAGTATAACTCTCAAATTAATTATACAAAATGGGAAAACATTTTCAGTTTCATTTTCACATCTCATAATTTCCTANAAAATAATTAATCCAAAAGAAAACTGTAGGCTGGCAAATTGTGTCATTCCACCACTAAATAACTTGAGGAAAAGTCCTGGAATTTAGATGTTTTGATGAACTCAGTCATAAAATTGCATTTTTAAAAGATAAAAAGAGA
>LZPO01017413.1:86718-103400 GCA_001675575.1 Neotoma lepida
CAATCACTCTCCAAATTATATTTTGGTGGTAGGATCTCATGCTGAACCTGGAGATTACAGATTCTAGACTGCCTTGCCAGCCAGACCCCAGAGAGCATCCTGTATCCCGATTCTACCTCCCCAGTGCTANGATTGCAAGAATCCTACCACTGTCCTCAGCTTTTTCAAATGGATTCTGGGATCAAATTCAGGTTCCTACCAACTAACCCACCCCTTCAGCCCTGCTTAAGGGTGTTGAAGTTCAAAGTCGATGGGCATTGTAGATGTTATCTGGCTGCTGTAGTTTCTTGATGGCAGTAGCCACACACTTCTAATAAGCAAACTATTCTCCAACACCCTGACTCAGAGAAATCTACATCGTGGAAAGCAGGTGTGTGGAATCCAGTGTTGCCATGACAACAAGAACCTAATTTCGTTACAAAAGGATTGCCAGCTCTGGTTATGAAAAATAAACGTCTCTTCCAAGCAAAGTTTTAAAGCTTTTGTGCACAGGCAGGAAAGTATTGAACATCTCCCTCCATGTAACTGATTATGTCCTTTGGAGTCATCAGTACCAACTGTGACCAACAGTAAAAGCCACTTTGGTTTCTCTGAGTCTTCCTAACACGTGAGTGCCAACAGAATGAAACTTCCAGATAACAGTTCACGTCTTCTGCCAGGGGATAAAGTAGCTTTTCCTTGAATGGTAACAATCCTGNAAGCTCAATAGCTTCCTTGGAATGAAATGCACTGCTACAATAAACTAACTGTGGGAATAAACTCGTATCTCAGAAGTCATAGTGTTCTCAATAAACATACTCTTCAAGATGACATGATACTGGGGTTATTTAAGCATTATGATAGTAATGTTTCACTCACAGGCCACTTTAGAAACAGAAGTAACACNAAAGATTATCCAGTCCCTGGTAATCAGATTGGTGGATACCCTAACTGTCACCATAGAGCCTTCATCCAGTAACTGATGGAAGCAGACACAGAGATCCATAACCAAGTACCAGGCTGAGCTCCAGGAGTCCAGTCGAAGAGTGGGAAGCGGGATTACATGAGCAAGGGGGGTTCAAAATCATGATGGGGAAATCTACAGAGACAACTGAACCAAGCTCGTAGGAACTCATGAACTAACAGCTGTGGAACCTGCGTGGGACCAGACTAGACCCTCTGCATACAGAAGAGAGATGTATAGCTGGGTCTGTTTGAAGGGCCCCAGGCAGTGTGATCAGGATCTATCCCTGGTGCAGGAGCTGACTTTCTGGATCCCATTACCTATGGTCAGATACCTTGCTCACCGTTGCACGGGGGAGGGGCTTGGTCCTGCCTCAACTGAATGTACCAGGCTTCACTGTCCCCCCATGGGAAGACTTATTCTTTTGGAGGAGGGGATGAGGGGTGGGTTGGGAGGGAAGACTGGGCAGGGGGGAGAGCAGGAGGAGGGATGAGAGGGGGATATGTGGTTGATATGTAAAATGAATAAAAAATATTTTTAAGGAAAAAAAAAAGATTATCCAGTCCAAATTCTTCATATTATAGATTAAGATGTGACTCAGATGTCAAGAGCTCAAGTGAAGCCACAGGTTAACTAGTATTATTTTGTACTAGTCCACTGTTTCAGACTATGTCACCATTGTTCCTATTTTCACACTGTACAATATTTTCTGTCTAAAATAACCCAAATGTCCAAACTTGAAAATTGACTTCAGAATACTTCCATGATCAATATCCTAAACTCCAGGGGTTTCCTTAATCTTTTGCCAAGGTAATGCCGCAGCACGGAACAGGAATGTCTGCAGTAACCTTTCTAGCTAGAAGACGCTTAATAGAGTTAACCAATCTCTTGTCTATTTCAAAATCTCCCTTTTCCTTTTACTGTTCTTTGAAAAACTGATGCTCTATAATTTTATCACTTTATCAATTGTCAAAAGAAATAGTCTTACCTAAGGGAAACTGCCCTNGCTTATATAATTGATTTTAAATATAAAGCAATTTTAAGTGGTAACTTTATTATGCTAGATGTTTATTATGCATTANCTGAACTCCCCTACATTAAAGTCTTGCTTTAAGAATACACAGGAATTATTTTTAATTTTATTACTGAAATACCTCAAATGTAATTTATGTATTTATAAAGAGCAATTATATTATACTGTATTTAAAATGTTTCTAAGCTAGGTAAAAACAATTAATTTACCTAATTAGGTAGATATGCCATTAAAATATCACTTGCAATTAATTTCTTAGCAAACTTTTTCAACTGAAAACATGAAGATGAATTCTATTTAGGCCCCTATTTAAATTTAAATTTATAATTTATGAAATTCTAAAATATTTATATATTAACAGTGAGAACATTTAAATGAGGAAAAATAAGTCTATGGGAAGGAGGTTATCCTTATTTTATCTAAGAAACAAAAAAGTAAGAAACCTAAATATATATATACATCTTATATAGACAAGGATGGTGGCTCACACCTATAATCCCAGCACTCAGAAGACTAAAGACTAAAGNTGAGGACCACAAGTTCTACTAACCTAGGCTACAGGCTAAGACCCTTTCTCATAAAAAANGTACAGAGGAAGAGTCTTGGGATATAGCTAAATTGGTAGACTCCCTGTCTAGCATATACAAAGCCCTGGATTTAATCCCTATCACTGAGTAAACTGGGCATGGAACCATGTGCCTGTAATCCCAGTAACCAGAAAGTAAAAGAAGAAGAATGAGAACTTCAGATTCATCCTCAGCTACATAACAAGCTCACAGCCAACCTGAGATGATTAAGACCCAACCAAATAGATTAGATTAGATGATAGATAGATAGATAGATAGATAGATAGATAGATAGATAGATAGATAGATAGATATGACAGATAGTAGATTGGTAGATACAGATGATAGATAGATGATAAATTGATAAGCTTATAAAAAAATCCCTTTTCCATTAGCTTTTTTCCAACTCTACTTTTGAAGCTCTAAGATCAGCATTGAAAACTGTCAATTTAGAAAACAGACCCACCATTATCCTGCTCCAGATAATTTCTCCTATTCTTTACATAAAGGTAGGAGAGCAAAACTACAGAATAAGGTAAGCAGAGCTTNGATAATGATGAAGCACCAATCTTTCNCTGCCACCAGCACTTTTTGGAATTTTTCTTTCTTTACCACAATCTATCTACTTTTTATCATAGTCCATGGTACACTCATCATAAGGCTGACCAGATCCTTCCTTATACTCACTCCAAAATACACACAAACAAAGAGAAATAGACATATATGGTTGTAGATATAGGTATATATAGGAAAGTGATTCACTCTTACTGCTGTTATTTGATTTAAAAATGAATAAATTCTGAGTAAAAATAGAAGTAATGGAATCTACTACGGGTCAACTCATCCCTACTCTAACACATCTAATCTGAGGCTTAGTTTTTAAATGTTTCTTTGAGTCAATCCTGTTTACATTCTAATAAAGTGGATATGGCTTGGAAAGAAATTATTATTCCCATTTGGTCACAAAGTAGAAATAATACTTANAAGGAGATAATATAATAATTTGGTGATCAGGAGAAATTTTACAAACTGTGTAATCTCCTATT
Source organism: Neotoma lepida (assembly GCA_001675575.1). NCBI lineage: Eukaryota > Metazoa > Chordata > Mammalia > Rodentia > Cricetidae > Neotoma > Neotoma lepida. Next base: position 90,307 of record LZPO01017413.1, read on the forward strand.
TATATGCCTAATGTTGAGATATTGTGTAGATAAGAAGAATATGGAACAAAATAACAAAAGTTACAAAATCCACCTTAGTGACCAGTTGAAAATATTTGTCTCTATCTCATTGTAAAATTTAACACAATCACAAGCTACTGTAACTCTTTGCATGTAATCTATTTTGCTTGATTTCATTTCAAAATAATGTTTCTTGTTAACTTAATGTGAAAGGGGCCATCATTAAGGTATTAATGTAGATAATAGAAGTGAGATGGTTTGAAAATACAGCTCTCTTTACCATAATCAGACGGTGGCATTTTCTCACTACCACCGATCACATTCTCTTTGGAATGCTAAGGTCCTATCCTAATNTGGAAGCCTGGGATGAATCATCCTCTGCCAGAGGAAGGCTCTCAAGGATGAAACTGCTGGCTTTCACTCTCTGTGCCCCTTCCCTTTCCTCCCGTGATGCAGCTGGAGCTCCTTGGCATTTTGCTACAGAGCTGATTTGGTCCCAGTTAAGGCAGTTCTAGATTGAGNCTGAAAACTAATGAGGTAGAAACAAGAGAGAGGTTGTGAGTAACACATCACCTAAGAACTAAGTGGGAGTAAATGAGTGCGAAACAGCCCTTCAATAAAGTAAGAACAAATTACTGTCCTCTGTGAATACATTGCTATTATTTAAAGACACTTGCTGTAGTTCAAAGATAGAAAAACAAAAACAATAATATCTACTCGCTCAACCTTAAGAAGCCACATTAAACCACCAAAATAGACAAGGACACTAGCCAAAGATCTGAAGTCTAACCTCTCTCACAAGGTGAAGTGTAGATTTAGAAGTTCATTTCCTACATGAGAGAATTTAAAGATATATAACTATAAAAAGAACACATCAGAATTTCTGACTTCCATCAAACATTATTTAAAGGGTTTTGTTATAGACTTGCTCTGGCTAGTTTTTATGTCAACTTGACATAAGCTAGAGGTATCTGAAAAGAGGGAATCACAATTGAGAAAATGCTCAGTCTTAGGGTTTCTATTGCTGAGACTAAACACCGTGATCAAAAAGTTAAGTTAGGCAGGAAAAGGTTTTTTTGGCTTACACTTCAGCATTGCTGTCCATCACTGAAGGAAGTCAGGACAGGAACTCAAACAGGGCAGGATCCTGGAGGCAGGAGCTGATGCAAAGGCCATGAAAGGGTGCTGCTTACTNGTTTGCTATCCCATGGCTTATTCAGCCTACCTTCTTATAGAACCCAGGACCAGCANCCCANNGATGGCACCACCCACCATGGGCTGGGCCCTCCCCCATTGATCACTAAATGAGAAAATGCCTTACAGCTGAATCTCATTGAGGCATTTCCTCAACTGAGGCTCCTTTCTCTCTAATGACTCTAGCTTGTGTCAAGTTGACACAAAACCAGCCAATACAACTGACTCCTTGTCAACTTGACACACAAACACATTATTATTGGGCCACATCCCTTCCTTTCTTATTCATCCCCAAGATCCCACATTAAAATCATAAATAATTTTAAAAGTCCCACAGTCTTTAAAAATTCAGTCTTTAAAATTTCAATCTCTTTAAAATATCCAATCTCTTTTAAAAGTTCAAGTCTTTCAGCTGTGGGCTCCTTTAAAAATCAAAATTAAATACCTTCTTCAAGAAGGAAAAACCAGGGCACCATCACAATCTGAACCAAGCAAAACCTAACTCCAACAGTGTAAATAACTCAATGTCCCATTATCTGGGATCCACTCACGATCTTCTGGACTCCTGCAAAGGACTTGGGTCNCTTCTCCAACTCCGCCCTCTGCAGCACACACAGCTTGTCTTCTAGACTCCAACTGGCTCCACTCCNCTGCTGCTGTTCTTGGTGGTCATCCNATGGTACTGACATCTCCAAGATGCTGGAGTCCCTTGCTGCAACTGGGCTGCNCTTTCACCAATCGCCTCTCACAGGCTCTCTTCATGGTGCCAAACCTCAACTTCTTTGCATGACCCCTTCAGTCCTGGTCCTTCAACTGTCATTAAGGCTGCACTTTCACCAATGGTCATTACTGGCCTCTTCATAGTGCCAAGCCTCAGCTGGTCTCCATGACCCCTTCATGACTTCAAAACAANTACCACCTAGGTGATGCTTACACATTACCAAGTCCAGCTGCCAGCATGAGGTACAACCTTGGCCACCTCTAAAACACAACTTCTCTGTGCTTTCAGGAAACACTTCCCAGAAGATTTCACCTCAGTGATGCTGGTCTCTTCTTAATCACTGCTAATTTCTTAGCTCCAGCTAACCAGCATCAAGTATCCCAACAAAGCAAAATTTCACTTTAGTAGTTCTGGCATCTTGTTAATCACAGCTGATTCTTCAGCCCCAGCTAACCAGAACCACAGGATCTTAATTCAAAATAACAAATGGACCTGACAGGGTCTTTAAACTTCCCTGTGAGACTTCACAAGCCAGTACCTCTGCACTGCTCTTAACATTCTTATCTTTGAAGTTCCCACAGAACATCCCACAGAGCTTTTAACACTCAGTAGGTCTTCTAAAGTTCCAAAGTCCTTCCACAATCCTCCCCAAAACATGGTCAGATCTGTCACAGCAGTACCCCACTTCTGGTACCAATTTNTCTTAGTTAGGGTTTCTNCTGCTGAAATGAAACCCCATGATCAAAAAGCAACTTGGGGAGGAAAAGGTTTATTTGGCTTACACTTCAGCATTGCTGTTCATCACTGAAGGAAGTCAGGACAGGAACTCAAACAGGGCAGGATCCTGAAGACAGGAGCTTATGCAAAGGCTATGGGGGGGTAGCTTACTGGCTTGCTTTCCACGGCTTACTCAGCCCACCCTCTTATAGAACTCAGAACCAATAGCCCAGAGATGGTACCACCCACCATGGGCTGGGCTCTCCCCCGCTGATCACTAAATGAGGAAATGCCTTACAGCTGGATCTCCCTGTGGCATTTCCTCAACTGAGGCTCCTTCCTCTGATGACTCTAGCTTGTGTCAAGTTGACACACAAAACCAGCCAGTACATGCCCTCACCAGATTGGCCTGCAGGCAAGTGGAACATTTTCTTAATTAGTGCTTAATGTGGAAGGGCCCAGCCTGTTGTGAGTGGTGCCACTCCTGGGCCAGTGGTCATGGATGATTAAGGAAACAGACTGAATAAGCTATGGGGATCATGCCACTTAACAGCACTCCTCCACGGCCTCTACATCAGTTCCTGTCTACAGGTTTTTACCCTGTTTGAGTTCCTACCATGGCTTCCCTCAGTGATGGAGTGTGAGAGTGTAAGCCTTCCTACATGGGTCATAATTTTACCACAGCAATTGAAGCTCTAACTTAGCCAGTGCTCTAAGGTCTGACTTCATATTGCACATATATGGACAACTCTAACTCTTTATAATGTCATTCCATATTTTTACCCTGAGTATTTTTACTTGGGGAACACACTAAAGAGAGTTTAAAGAGACTATTACTAAAACATTCATGGAAACATTGGATACAACATAATACCTTGAATAAACAATAGCAAATAAAAAGAGTTATGAGAAAAAAATACAAATAACTTTGGTTATCTTCCTAAAAAATTATCTTTAATGCACTGGAAAGATCATGTACTATAGATACATAAAATCTGAATTGTAAAATGCTACTTATAGGCTAAACATCTTTATATAAAGTGAAGGCCTGTGATCATGAGGTCTGAAGCTATTCGTGTGAATCTGCACATATCATACTACTCTTGTGAGTGAAATTAGTTGTTCAAATCATTTTGTGCAGCACAAAATAGATCTGAAAGCCTGTTCTTTAGAGTGAAAATATGCAGAAACAAGCAGGTGGTTAGTAACAATAGCATCCCTTGGGCTGTTAGCTCCACCAGTGGAGTTCTTTCTCANCTGATTCACTCTTGCTGGCTGAAACACAGAAGAGAGTACAGGAGATGCTGGAGAGATGGCTCAGTGGTTAAGAACACTGGCTGCTCTTCCAAGGACNGGGTTAGGTTCTCAGTACTCACATGGTAGTTAACAACCATCTATCTGTAACTCCAGTTCCAAAGGATCCAACACCCTCTTCTGGCATCCATGTGCCCTACATGCACATGGCACCAGACATACATACAGGAAAAACATTCACATGCATAAAATAAAAATAAAAATTAGCACTAAAAGTAAACTCAAAGAAAAGGGCTGGAGAAAATAATCTCAGTTCTTTTGAGAGAGAGAGAGAGAGAGAGAGAGAGAGAGAGAGAGAGAGAACAACAAACATGGCCGAAGGACACACATGCCCAAAGAACACTTGCCCCCTCAAGCAGCTTCTGCAGAAACTCCTTTTTTAATATTTAAAGCTGTACCTTCCTATGTTCTTAAAGTCCTCTAGACAAAACTTTGGGAAAGGACAAGACTGTCTCCCACAACCTCATTATTGGTTTGCCTCTGGCTCCTAAAGATTCTTCAATTGTCAGGCTGGAGAGATGGCACTGGCTACCCTTGCAGAGGAGCCCGCCTTGGTTCAGAGCAGACTGCTGACCACCATCTCTAACTCCAGTTCCAGGGGACCTGTGCCCCCTTCTGCTCTCCTGAGGCTCCTGCATACAAATGGTGTACATAAGTCCAAGCAAGAAAATACACATGCAAATAAATAAACATTTTTTTAAATTAAAAAGAATTATCTTCCAATTATCAACATATGCTGTGACCACAAAAAAGATAAAAAGCAGACAGTATTAGGAAAGAAATGAAAATATAAGTAAACAACCTCAATATTTAAAATGAACAAGAAGACACTTGTCTAGAAATGCCATCCTGTTTTATTTAACCCAGAGATTGCATATATTCACTCTTGAGAATCTACTTTCACATGCGTTGCTTCTTGGCTCAGAGATAATTCTAACTGGGTCTGAGGAGCCTGGATGGCCATGTGTGGCCGTTCATTTACACCTGTCCACTCTCCTTCACACACTACCTTCATGGGCAGCCACACCCTCTGAGCATTATATAGATTAGGAGGCTGGAATCCAGAGAGACTCTGCCATTGTCTTAAAATTTGGTTTCATCTTTCTGACCAAGGTTAGTTTTAGATCTCTCACACATAGTATCAAATAACCCTAACACAATACCAGAAAACAAGTAATGCCCACGTTTCTCTGGTGGTCATTTCTCTGAGTACTTTCTTTTTAAGAAAATGAAAAAGCACTCCCAGCACTCAAGAAGTAGAGGCAGGAAGATGGAGACTTGGAGGCCAACCTGGTCTATGCAATGAGACACTATCTTAAAAAGTCAAAAGGGAGAAGAGCATGAAGCAGGAGAGGGAGGAAGACGTTCAATGATATCAGTATAATGATAATTATAAAGATAATTATAAGCATGAGGCTATGTCATCAGCTTATAGTTTCTAGTTTATTGGTTATATTTATAATTTTTTTCTCTTTAGAGCTCATCTTTATTGCAAAAATACACTTTTCAAGTTTTCAGGATTTTTGGAAGAAAATTCTAAATGAATCTCTTTGGGGGTTTTGGTTTTGGTTTGGCTTGTTGTCTCCCAGCAGAACAGTTATTCAAACTGCAAAGGTCACAAATGAGACCAGCACATGTGCACATGGGTTTATTTTCTCCTCAGCATTCTTTCACCTTCACCTGCTAATTTTTTTTCTGAAAAATACCAATTTAAGCCCGTGCCTTACACGATTGCTCCCTTGGTCTTTTGCACCTGTGTGTTTTCAAGACATCATACACGGTGCTATATACTAATTGCACTTTTAATTTCAGCCATTTCCCATTAATAGTTTAAAACGTCATGCTTTGATTAGAAGTCTGAAGTAAGCAGATTTGAGTTCCAGTAATCAATGTTAACACATTTCGTGGAGATTTCCCCTATAGACTATGGAGCTGAGGACCCCTGCTGGTAGCTTTGCAGCAGTACGTGATTTTTTTTTTCCACTATAATACTGTTGCTGAGAGAGATGAGGGCACCTACTTAATCTGAACTAATCCTTTTTACTTAGAATCCTTTAGTTGGCTTCTTAGAGCTTTATTGATCCTGCCACAATTTCAGCAATTTAAGTCTTCCATTCCACAATAGTTGTTTTACTTGCATGAAAGAAAGTACTATTAGCCAAAAATACATTTTAAGATTATTAATATCTTAAAAATAAATTAAATTAGTCCATATAAAATACTTAGGTTTTTCTTCAACATACAAACATGCCTGTATATCTGCATATGTAAATGTATGGATAAGTTTAGATAAATAGAAGATAGAAGTACTGCCTCAAAACACAGGACATGGAGCTTAATATAACATTGAGTGAAATGTTATGAACATAATCAAAGATATTCCTCACTTTTCTGAAATCTTGGGTCATTTATTTTTATATAAATTTATTTGTTTGTTTATTCGTTTGTTTGGTTTACATCCCCGAGGCAGTTTTTCCTCCCTCCTCTCTTCCTAGTCCCTTCCCCCACTCCTCTCTGTTCCTACTCCCCAATCCACTCCTCCTCCATTTCTGTTCAGGAAAGAGCAGGTCTCCCATGANTATCAACAAAATATGGTATATCAAGTTGCAGTAAGACTAAGCACCTCCCCATGTATTAAGACTGGGCAAGGCAACACAGTATAGGGAGAAGGGTCTCAAGAGCCAGGAAGAGAGTTGGACACAGCCCCTGGTCCTTGGGTTATTTCTATGTGATACATTCCTACCTAGCACTGGGAGCCAAAATTTTGCCTAAATGCCCATTTCAAGTGCGTAAAGCTTGAAGATTATGTACAACTACCACATCAATTAAAATATGCTTAAGCTTGGAAATCTAGTCACACTGGTTACCCTCATCTCACATCTCCATCGGTACTCTTCTGTGCACTGACCCCCCCCAATATATAAATTTAAAGATGATTAGCGCTGAGGGGGGCCTTAGAAATCATGAAATCAGGCCCTAGTCCATTGCTAGACTTCAAACCACTCAAAGACCTGAGAGGAAACAGTAGCTTGAAAGTATCTGTCCGATTCACTCTGCACTAGTTGAAAGCCTGGCTTTGGCTCCTCCAAGAAATGGCAAAATAAAACTAAGGACATCAGCGCTTAGTAGTCCCTTGCTACATCTGATTAAAATTCTGTCTCCATGGCACTGGCCCCAACTTAGTGGAGATTTTAGCCTTCATTTTCCTGACACTCAAAATAACTGGTATGCACATTCATTAGTTACTAATTGTGACATAATACATCACCTAAGTTTAGTAACTTAAAGTAGAAATATTTATTTCATAGTTTGAATAGCTCAGGAAATCAGGAGTGGTTTAGTTCAGTGGATCCAGTTCAGGGTACCAAACAAGGCTATAGTTAGTATCAGCTGAGATTTCAGTTACCTGAGGCTTGACTGGGTCTGGAGCATTTGCTTCCAAGCCCAACTACAGAGCTGTGGCAGGAAGCTTCTGTTCCACACTACATGGATCTCTCTGTAGAATTACACACATCATGGTTTTCCCTGAGACAAATGAAATGAGAAAGAGAGAGTCAGNAAGAAAAAGCTACAGAGCAGGGGGAAATTCACCAGCCATTAACCAAGCACAGGATTACTCCTCAGAATATGCAAAGAACTCAGACACTAAAAATTCATGGATTAATAAATGAGCAAATGTGTTAAGGAGACAGTTCTCAAAAAGAAAAAAAGTACAGATGTTAAACATCAGGAAAATGCCAATCAAAGCTGCATTGAGATTCTACCATACCCCATTCATAATATCTATCATTAAAAACACAACCACATACTCTAGAGAGGATATGTGTAAAAGGGAATTCTTGTGCACTGCTGATAAAATTGTAAACTAGTACAGTTACTATGGAAATCAGTAAGGATGTTCCTAAAAATACTAAAAGTAAAACTAACACATGTTCCAGCTATACCATTCCTGGGTATGTACTCAAAGGACTCATAAGTGAACATGCCACAAAAACACTAGCACATGCGTGTTAATCGGAGCAGTATTCAAAACAGCTAATTTATGGATAGCCTTGATATCTATTGACAGGTGAATAATACAGAAAATGTGGGATATAGATATAGATATAGATATAGATATATACATATACAAGTTTATCATATACATATACACACAAGTTTATACAGTCACAAAGAAGAACAAAATTATGTCATTTTCAGGGAAGTAGATGGGACTGGAAATCATCACACTAAGCAAATAAGCCAGACTCTGAAAGACAAAATCACATTTCCTTTCACATGTGGAATCCAGATTTTAAAAGGACACAGGAAGAGACAGTGTGTGCTACTTAGGGAGTGAGAGAGCAGTGAGAAAGGAGCAAGCGTGCATTGGAAAGAGAGTAAAATCAAAGTAGGTTTATGAAAACATCATATGAAAACTTGATTTTTGTTTTATGATATTTGATCACACTATGAATCCTGAGTTTGCATTTTNATTAATTAAATGAAATCAACCTNGGGTCAGGAGGTGGAGCTAGTATCTAGTTGACAGAAAGTAATCATAGAGATCAGAGGGAGTCTGAAAGATGGACAGAGAGATGTACAGGAAGTAGTAGGAAAGGACAGAGGGACTTTGAGTGTGGTGGTCTTTTTTGGTTTAGCAGAGTAGAAGGACACTCTCTTTCTGAGATGCCACCNAAGAGTGAAGATCCACTAGTTGCTCCTCAACCTCTCTAAGCTAGCAGGTTTTCACCCCAGCCTCTGACTCTTGAGTCTTATTGATAAATAGAACGATAGAGATTTAATTAAAAACTACATTTGGTGGCAGCAGCAGGAGGTGGATCCAGCGGGAAGTAAAAGTCCCACCAGGCGGCTGCCTGAGAAGTGGGGCAGTAACTGCTGAACCGCAATTACTGGCTGAAACAGTAGATTCAGGTGCAGCCGCTGTGCAGATGGAAAAACAACAGATTTTATTCAAATAGTATATATCTGCTTAAAAACAGAGATACACAGCTGTGATTACCAGTTTTATCATTTTTGTTTTTCCTNATTTATCTTTGCCAGTGGTAGTTAATTTANATGCCTCTGGTACTTGATACAAGAGAAGAAACAACAGCACTCCTACACAAACATAGCCATTGCATTTGTCTGGCTTTCCTTTGGTTTTGGTTTTGGTTTTGGTTTTGGTGAGGGTATACACTGAACCCATGGGTTTGCACATATTAGACAAATGATTCACCACTGAGTTACACTCCCCGTTCTTATCATCCCATAAAGATAAACCTCACAGTCCCCACAAGCCACGGTGACCTTTAATTGAGTCTGCCTACCTTTCGGGTGCAATTTTTCCTTTTCCTTTTCTTTGTCTCTTTCCTTTGGATGCTGCCCAGAACCTACGTTTGCATTTGCCAGAGATCTGGGCTTCCTTTATTCTTCCTGATGCCAAGTGGCTGGCCTCCATGCAGCCTTAACTCAAACAANATGGCTTTGTTTTCTTCTTTGCTCCATTCTTCGCNGGGCAGCTATTGAGATTTACAGCNTGCCTGCTCTAAAGTTTTTCTTTTAAATTCTTAATAAAATTGTTCTTGGGTTTCAAAAAAAACAAAATCTCTACAGAAAGAGTAGCTGGCTTAAGAGCTATGCACTGTAAATGCTGTATACAAAATGGCAGATTCTGGAAACAGAGTACAAATCCCACAGCATACTAAACTCAGTGACACTTTTTTTAATGTTTTTATTGAAANAGAATCATATCACTTTCCCCCTACCTTTCCTCCCTTCAGTCNTTCCCAGTTATGTTCTGAACCCCTCTTTGTACCCCCAACTCTTGAGTTGATAACTTCTTTTTCTTTGATTATTATTACATACATATATGTATGTATATANGTATATGCACAAACATATATAAATACAACCTGCAGAGTTCATTTTGACTCTTTGCGTGTACGTGGTTTTAAGGCTGACCAGTCTACACTGGACAACCANTGAGGGACTCATTATGGGAGAGGCTAATTCCCCTTCTCCCAACACTCATTAGTTGCCTATGTAGTTCTTTGTTTAGGGGTGGGTCCCCTTGAAATTTTGCCCCCTCCATGTTAACATGTCCATCGATAATGCCCTTGTTTTATAGTCTTGTTTATGCAGCCATTTTAGGAGAGACTGTTTCATAGCAGAGTTTCGGGTATTCTGGCTCTTTCCGTGTCCCTCTCCACCACCTTCCATNATGTTTCCTGAGCCATAGATGGAGGAGCTGTAAAGTAGATTTATCCGTTGGAGCTGGAGAGTACACAATCAGTTGATCACTTCANTGTGTCCATTTGGAGTTTTCTATAATAGTCTCTATTTACAGTAAGGAGAGTTTTCTTCGAAGAGGGGTAGTAAGTACACTTATCTGTGGGCATAAGGATAAGATTTAGAATACAGTAAGGAATTATGCTAGTCTGATAAAGTGGAGGTAGCAGACTATTTTCTAAGATCCTTGACATTACTAGCCCCAGGAAGCTAGCTAAGTTTCCAGTACCAGGCATGAATTCTTTCCTGTTAGTGGGCCTTACGTCCAATTAGCCACCAAGGTGTGTATTGCACTTTCATGCATATCTTGCTGTCTCAGTTAGGTTTTCTATTGCTGTGAAGAGACACCATGACCACAGCAGCTCTTATAAAGAAAATATTTAATAGGGGCCAGCTTACAGTTTCAGAGGTTTAGTTTCTCATCATGGCTGAAAGCATGGCAGCATGCAGGCAGACATGGTGCTGGTGAAGAAACAGAGAGTTCTACATCCAGAACTGCCGGCAGCAGTGTCNAGTTCCTCCTAACTATGGAATAGTCCTTGAAGGGAGGAATGAGGATTAAGAAATAATCGATATGAAAAATAGAGACGTAAGATGAAGACAAAGATACAAGATAGCATTGGGAGGGCTCTGGATCCAATAACACAGCACCTCGAGTTTATAGGAATAAACTTTTTATACAACAGCAAGGGGAGAGGCAAAAGACTTCCCCCTCTCAAGGGCAAAGTACAGACAAGTGTAAACACTTCTTTAATTCTCAAAACATCTAGTAGCCATGCCTTACAGCAAAACATCCTATAATTAGGCCTTGAAGTATAAGACACTTGGTAACCTCGCGTTAGGCCAAAACATCCTATTATGCAACCTTGCAGGGCAAAACAAGCTCAGACTTCCTGACCTTGAGTCAAGATGGAATAAGGCCACACTATGGAGTCTCTGTGGGCCCCACATAGCAGGAAGAGAAAAAGACACTGGGCCTGGCTTGAGCGTTTGAAACGTCAAAGCCTAGTGACACACTTCCTCCAACAAGATCGTGCCTACTACAACAAGGCCACACCTCCAATAATGCCATTCTCTATGAGTCTCTGAGGGCTGTCTTCATTCAAACCACTACATTTGCCATGCTAGTAATTTAGTTGTTCATAGGTGTTGCAGCTGGGTAGGACTGATTAATTGCTTCCCTCCCTCGGCAACTTGCATAAGATTTTCTAGAATGTTGGAAACTAGATTGCAGGAAGGAGGCTTTCAGATTATTTTCATCTCACCCCAGCTAGAATGGCAAAGATCAACAAAACAACTAACAACAAATGCTAGTGAGGTTTTGGAGAAAGAGGAACTCTCATTGACTGTTGTTGAGAATGCAAACTGATGTAGTCACTCTGCAAATCACATGCAGAATCCTCAAAAACTAAACATCAATCTACCACANGACCCACTGTGGTGGTTTGAATAAAAATGGTCCCCATAGGCCCATAGGAAGTGGCACTATTAGGAGGTGTGGCCTTATTAGAATAGGTGTGGCCTTGTTGGAGGAAGTGTGTCACTGGGAGGTGGGCTTTGAGGTTTCAGAAGCTCCAGCCAGGCCTAGTGGCTCACTCTCTCTTCCTGCTGCCTNCAGATCCAGATGTAGAACTGTCAACTACCTCTCCAGCACCATGTCTGCCTGCATACCACCATGCTTCCCACAATGCAATAATGNACTAAACCTCTGAACTGTAAGCCAGCCCAAAACAAATGTCTCTTATAAGAGTTGCCTTGGTCATAATGTCTCTTCACAGCAACAGAAACCCTAACCAAAACACCCACTATACTACTCTTGGGCAAAATCCCAAAGAACTCAACATCCTACTCCATGGATTCTTGCTCATCAATATTCATTGCCTCCCTATACACAATATAATAGATTGAGTATTAGATAATTACTAAATTCTCCCATACATTTTACAGGAACTTTATGTTAATATCATCTCCTCGATCTCATCATGAGACAAGTTTGAATATTGTAAATAAAGAAATGACAACAGGGACTGAGGAAATGATTCAGTGATTAAGAGCACTGGCTGCTCTTCCAGAGGACCTGGGTTCAGTTCCCAGCACCCACATGGAAGCTTATAACCATCAGTAACTCCAGCTCTAGGGGACTTGAGAGCCTCATCTCACCTCTGTGGCACCAGGTATGTACATGGTAAACAGACATATGCAGGCAAAACACCCATACACATAAAATAAATTTTGCTTTTAAAAAAAAGTTTTTAGGAAACTAAAATAACAAAATCTTGATTTTCAGTGTAAAGTATAAGAAAAGTCCTATTATTAGATTTTTCCCAGCAAATGAAACAGATGCCAGCTCATGCTGAGAAAGGTGTGAGGAAATGGAAACACTTATTCACTGCTGGTGGAAGTGAAAGTTTTTACAGCCACTATGGAAATTAGTGTGGTGGTTCTTCAGGAACCTGGGAACACATTAACCTAAGGATCCAGCTATACCACTGTTAGGCATATACCCAAAGGGCTCTACATCTACTACAGAGATACTTGCTCATTACTACTCTATTTATAATAGTTAGAAATTGGAAACAAACTAGGTGTCCATCAACAGATGAATGGATGATGAAAATGTGGTACATTTACACAATGGAATATTATCATCAGTTTAAAAAATGAAATTTGCAAGTGATGGACCTAGAAAAAAATCACCTTGAGTGAGGTAACTCAGACCCAAAAAGACAAATATGGCATGTATTCTCTTATATGTGGATGTTGGCCCTTAAGCCTTTGATACAAATACATATAACCACAGAGATTACTATAGAGAAAGGTCCAGGGGAGAGGGGAGGATCTCCCAGGAATGGGGAAATAGAATATATAGTTATGGAGA